>JAECUM010002204.1:0-20312 GCA_016617855.1 Megalonaias nervosa
GTAGGAAACTCATTTTCCTCAATTCCTAACTGAAATGTGTGCATCATGTCTAAACCCTTCTGCTAGGAGTTCATCCTGACCCTCCATCATCAAACATCACTCCACTCCAATTCTTACCAAAATATAATCTGACCAATCAAAAGACTGCATTTGTATCTTCTGTGTAAAATTTCAAAGTCTAGAGTAACATTTCTTGCTCGAAATGTTGAGTCAAGTTTTATGACGAATGGGCATGACAGCAGCACTTACACGGTCTTCAATGTGTTTATGTGCACTGTCTTATTTTAAGCAGCTGATCTTATACTTAAATGGACAAATACTAAAATACACTTTCTACCAAATGAAAACAAAAATTATTTTTGAATATTTAAACCATACACAAATGTACCAGTATTAAATTTTATGACATGAATTAGCAAAAGGGAACTGCACTTGAAACTGGTGAGATACTAAGATGTTTCCTTAGTTAAAAATAAAATCAAATCTTTATACATCAATTAATCTTGGTATTAACTGTTTCAGTTTCAACAGAGCAAAGGTACAAATATAATTCCTTTTGTAATATCTTAAGAGCACAGTCATATGTAATAATTTTATCGTTTTGTTACAGAGCTCTCCTGTTAAAGTAGATTCACTGGACAATAATGAATTCAAGTACCCAGGTTTTGGACAATGTTTCTATGCCACAAGATTCTGTTCCCAAAGTTCAAGAGGATGATATGAAGAAATCAAAACTTGATAGCAATTTAGCTGGGAGTGCACTGAAAGCATACACAACGAACGTTATGTGTACAAATAAAGTTTCTGAGGGAGTTTCCCATTGGCTAAACATAGACAAAAAGGTTGATTCGGAAAGAGCCATATCAAAAGCTCGGATTGTTGATCCAATATCGATAAAGAAAGAAGGATGGTTGGCTGATGTAATTTCACAAAGGGCCAGTTTAGACAATGATACAGAAAACAAGAAATTAATTGATCACTCTCGAATAGAAGATATACAAAAAATCAAGACATGTAAGAAAGTTAAAGATGGAGTTTCGCTGTGGCAAAATTATGATGAGCAAAATGATTTAGAAAGAGCTAAAGAGAAAGCTCGGTTGGTAGACCCTAAAAAGATCAAAATAGACAGAAGAGTATCTGATGGCGTATCTCACTGGAAACACTTTGCCACTAACCATCAATATAAACAGACACTTAACCCATTCTTTGACTGGGAGGGAGCAGAGATCGAGGCTCGACGAATAAACCCCGCCTATCTAGAAGAGGACTATGGCTGGCCTGTCGAGGGGTCACTCACATGGATGCGTGGTCAAAAGGCTGGAAAACATATAGCCGGGGAGATAATTGAACTATGCAAAATTATTGCTGATCGTGGGGACAAACAGGAAGACGGAACATACAAAATTACTTTTGGGAAACTTTTTAAGACTTATGTATATATATCAGATAAAGTTGTTGGAATGCTCTGGCGTGCAAGAAGGCACAAGTTGTTGGATTATCCTCGGGAAATGTTGTACCAGGGCCAGGATGATGATGTAGTGATCACCTTATTTAGGGTTCCAGATGATGGGGAGAAACTTGAGCTTAAATACTGGAGGAAAAATGATAACGATAATAACCAATAATAGTGCAATCATTTAAATTTTTGTGCTAATTTTTTTTATATATTTTCTGCCAGTGTTAAATTTAAACTTCCTTGATTCACATCTTTCTGACCAAAACACAATTGTGGAAATGGGATGATTGCAAACAATATTTTTGATATTAACCTTTGGCTGCTATTTCATTAAAATATCCCTACATATTTTCTTCAATGCCAAAAGCAATTCTTCGAGATCAAGTATGAAAGTAAAGTACCCAAACAATGTATCAAATTAATTAAAAAACCACAGAAAATCTATGGAAATCTCAAGGAAGATGATTACAGATCTGTTTATGTCACTCCTTTTACCAAATGAAGGGGGGCTAACCAAGAGAATCATGATAATCAAGTATTTTTTTTCCTTATTTGCTCTTCCTCTAAACATCACTGAGGCTATAGTAATATACATACCCTGTGTAGGTTGCAACTGCACTTTTCATTAAAACAAGAGATTCACATTTTGTTGAGCCTGCCTTTTATTAATCTAAGTTGAAACAAAATCAAAAGAAAACTTCAACAATGAGGTTAATCTAGGGTGTGGAAAGACATATGGATGCCAAGGTGCTTGCTATATTGAGCTATGCCATGGCAATATGTCTGAAGGGTCTGCCAGGCACAGTGGCATACTCAGGGTACTCTTGTTTCTTCCACCTCACAAAGTCAGCCTCCTGTTGTTCGTATACTTAGTGTAGAGATATAAAATCCCCTATGCACCTTGAATGCATGATCAAGCTAGGGGAGTGTTGGTTTGATCACCCTATCTCACCATCTGAAGGTGCCCTGATACAATACCAGAGGGATCTACTGACAGACACACAGTACAGTACAAGGCAGCTTTGATAACTAACCCAAATTAATAGACACTTCTTGAAGGGGTCATTTTGGAAAGTTACAGTACAAATATTTTACAATAAGAGGCACTAAATCATTTAATATTAATAGAGACCACTTGACTTTTCATTTCTTGAGGAAATATAGTCTTAATGAATCTTAATGAATCTATCAAAGCAAGAAATAAACTGTGATGGCCAGTCATTCTGTGCATTTTGAAGAAAAGATAGGCATTAATCAGGGTTCTCCATAAGATGCTGCAAGCTGGAGTCCAGAACTCCTTTCCTGGAAGAAGTTGTAGCTCCATCCTTCAATAAAGGAATGCCAAATATGAAACCTTTTTTCCTTGTAATAAGTCAGAGCACTGAAAGTGGTTTGTTTTATCACCATTATCAATGTCACAAAACTGCCAATCCTCATTCATTGTGAAATATTTTGTATTATAATACAAGAATGAAAATCAAACACAAATGAGAACCATGATAATTGTGATTCTGATGTTACAACTATAACAATTCTCAATGGTTTAACCTTGCCATTCATTAATTTTGTGTGCAGCTAAGAGGAACCAATTAAAAGATTATAGTTTAATCTCTATATTCATTTACTTAACTAGCTTAATTGCATTTTAAATAAATAAATTTGCCAATACACTGGATGAATAAACAAATGTCAATATCCCATCTGCTTCTTTTATTTTATCATTAAGCAACACAGCAGACTAAGTTTGTTCTTTTTTGTGACAAACTTAACCTTTTTATTGCCGAGTGAGCATCAAAATCCTTTTTTTTAGGACTTTCAGACTTTGTTTTTTTAGGACTTTAGGACTTTGTCTTAATATTATTATATGATGAAAATTCTTGTTCACAACTACTGGCCTCATAGGTGAAACCAGCAAAATGGAAGCTAAACAGGCAAAGCTGTTAATGAATATGAGTACACTGTGCACTGCCAAGCATTGTATTAGATAAATATACCCCAGTACATACAGTATGTAGTTGTGTGTTAGGGAGCCATCAACAGACACTCCAAAGCATGAATCAGCCTCATCTACAGCCATGTTCTTCACAACAAAGTATGAAAAAAATTGTCATAAAAAAAGGCCTTCAATAATCACTCATAACAAACATATATCTGTTCATATACACTGAAATACAGTTGATTTAATAATGTTTCATGATGATTAACATGGGAGTTCCTATTTCTCTAACAAACAAAATAAAACCTTGACACTGCATTTCTAAATCCAAACAAATATTGGGATAAAATGCATGTGTTCAAATACTGTCATGGAGGATCAAACTGTGTTAGGTGCTTATCAAAGTAAGGTGTTCAAACATATGTGCAAAATTAATTAGTCACTTGATCAAAACAATGATGAGGCACAAAGGCTCAGACAATTCAGTAGTGGGTGTCCTAAAATCCTTATCTACTAAAATCTGGCCTCTACAACTTCACTTAATCCCTTAATAATTCATTGGACTATGTATGATAACTGACACACTACAAGGCTGAAACACATTTTTGTAGAAACAGATGAAATAAAGAGAAGTTCGTCCCACCCACACAAAAAATGCATGCAGATGATTCAGTGGTTGAAATTTTCATGCATCCAGAATGTAAATATGCAGATTTTGGTGTCCTGGACAACTCTGAATTATGTGATACTGCCTATGAGTGCATGTGTACATGCATGATGCCTGGTAACTGTCCCCAAACACCTCCATGACAAGTTTTAAACTTTTGTATATGATTAGGGGTGGGCTTTACCTGTGTACTATGATCTGAAAATGTTTATCCATCATGTGTGGGGCAGGGCAACACATTCAATGTAATTTTATAGAAATGGGTAGTAACTTCATGGCTTTTGTGGATATACATCTAAAAGTTCACATTTGATGTAAGTACACAAAAAATTTTAGTTTTAATACAAAACCATAACAGGTTACTTTATCCTTGTCCAATAAATCAACTCCCCACAAATCTGTGTTGATAATGATGGACAATATGTGAGTATGATGTCACCTCTTCACAAAAATGTGCAATTTTGCTGCATGCAAATATTTCCAGAACAAACGTGTGTACACTTCAGACACCCACTAGTAATTAGTAACAGCCGTATTTAGCATGAAATTCAAAATGGGCACAGGACAGAGGGTTTTGCTATTCCATGTGGATATACAAGTCACCAAGCAAAGGACTTGCTCTGGAAATATAATGTAAATGTCACCAAAATAACCCTTCAGCTGATGGTAGTTCCATAGCCATGAGAAATACTGGTCAGTGTATAAAATGTACACCGAAGTGTGCAGCCAAGATTTTCTGCAGATTTCTGCAGGTTTTAATGAATAGGTGATATCAGTCCCTAAACCACCAATCAATATCATCATCACAGGTTAGGGGCTGAATAATTGGCCTAACTTTATCCCCAATCTAAATTCAGGAATAATTTTTATTGTCTTCATCAGATTTCAGATGTGTTATGTAATTTTCTTCCTGATATTTAAGTACAGGAAGGAGACAAAAGATATAATTTGTCTTTTTTTTAAAGTATCAAGGTTACAGAAGGTCATTGTTAACCTATCCCTTTCTCATTTTGATCTAAAATTCACCATTAGATTTAAGAAATCAGATTACATCAAAATTATTATTTCTGTGTCAGTAAAGTTGTATCATTGAAAACATAGTTTTATCTTTGCTACTGTAGTTAATTTTGGAGACACTTATCTACCATATGTACTTGCTTATAAGTATGGTCCTCTGCAAACAACAAATACCAATATTTGACAGTGCATTGTGCAACCACATATCAGGATCAGTGCTATTTGTTTCTACATATTACTCCTAACAAACTGCAAATACAGATCTTCCGGTGCATGATGTGATGGCAGCTCTTGATCTATGCAGTTTGCAATTGGATCCAACTTATAAGCAAATATATGTGGTATTTGGTGTAAATGTTCAGTATGTGTTGCATTAGGTACATACCATAAACCTGCTGTGATAAGTCCATGCTCAATTACCAGCCATACCATATTGCTGGTAATTGTTACATCTATAGGTCTTACCAAGTAATGAGACGATCCCCAATTTTTCACAAAATTTTACTGGGTGGATTACATGGGTGGACAATAGGACAAATATTGTGTTATATACTTAATGGTGATAATTTCTGTGATAATTTTTTTATAATGATTATATAACAGTTTTACTTATTCTTTTCCAGATAATCGTATGTTCCTTGTAGATTTGTGGACTGTTGAGTTTTAAATGTTCCAATAAATTTGTTTATTCTTAATTCTTGAAATTTCAATTACTAATGAAATGATACAACCATCATTTCTCAGAATATTAAAATTATTCCCAAAACAATGCGAACAAGTAATAAACACACACAGAGATAGTTTATGCAATGGTACTGGCATTCTAATACTTCTCATCATAAACACAAAAATTATATTTCAAAATCAGATTTCAGAAATATAAAATCAGGCTACCTATTCAAATCAGATTACAGAATATACAAAATCATGCTACCTATTCAAAACAAACTACTGCATAAATCATTATATTACAAATATTTTGCCATTTAAAGCCAAATAAAAATGGCATCTTTCACAAAACCATGAATGCCAATATTCAAGAAAATGAATGAATGATATCCATGAAAATGAATGAATTCATGGCATTTCCTTTTTACCTCTCTATATGACCATCATCTTTATTTCTTATCTGAATCACTGTGACCATGATGGTGTTTATTTCGTATTTTGAGTCAATGTGATGATAATGGTATTTCTTATTTGAGTCACTTTGATTATGATGGTACAGTAGATCTTACTGGAGTCACTGCAATAATGACTTTATTTATTATATGAGTCCATGTGACCAAGAGGGTATTTATATTGAGTCACTGTAACCATGATCTTTATTTCTTATTTGAGTCACTGTGACTATGACAGTATTTCTTTTTAAGTCACTGTTACATAATGTTATTTCTTTTTTGAGTCACTGTTACCATGAGTGTACATCTTATATGAGTCTTTGTGACTGTGATATCTTATCTGAGTCACTTTGACCATGACTTATTTCTTATTTGAGTCACTTTGACCATAAGAGTATTTATGAGTCACTGTGAACATGATCTTCTGATCATAAAACAAAATGTTTGGGAAGAAAGCCATCCATTAAATTTTTTAAAGGTATAAAGGCCTAGAATTAAAGTTTTGGTGCAGAAACCTTTTTCTGAGTCATTTTGACTTTAGCTTTTGACCTGTTGATCCCAAAAATCAATAAGTTCCTTTGTTACCCATGTGTAAGTGTCCCACAAAGTTTGATCAGTGTACATGTTGTACAATGAAAGTTACTGTGCAGAAACAAACAATGTCAAACAAACAAACTAATTGATGTCACCAAAATATGTGTTCATTTTCCATATGACAGGAATATAAAAAACTAAGAAAATAATCCATGAGTAACATTTCAATGAACATATTCAAATTTATTTTTATGAAACTCCTCAATGACTTTTCTTTCTTACCTGAAGCCGTACTTCAATCCCCATGTTATGCAGGAATTCATTTTGTGTCACAGGACCAAATATTTGAACTGAAAAATCAAATTTCAAAGATTAATTTGAAATAATGGACAAAGGATTACATTTTTTAAATCAGATAAAAAATATATAAATAACATCCTGACCTGTACTGACAGACTACTTTTTGGTTATCAAAATACTACACTGAACAGTTAAATGCACTTGTGTCTGCAAAAGGTAAATGTATTTCATACATAGCAGGAGTCCCTGAAAGGGACAGGTGCTCTACTGACCTAAAAGTATCCAGAAGTCCATTTCTTTCAACACATTATTTTATTTTAGTGCTAAGTATTTACATCATGTAAAATATTCTTGAGAAACTCCAACATTCCAAATTTTGTAACAAAAATATAATATCCACAAAAATCTTTGGTGTGGCCTTTGACCTTGAATATGATAGGGATAAAAAGAAGACTGACTTTTCTCAGACACAGATAGATATAGATAGATCAAATGCTTTGGTACAATCCAAAATTAATATTTTTTTAAAAAACAATTTTTTAAACTATCATCATTCAAAATATTCTTGACATATATCCACAAGCCATTGCAGATGATAACCCAAGACATGACTTGACCTTGAAATAAATGTTAGAGTGCCAACTATAAGTCTGTTTATTGAAACACAACAGTCTGGTCAAAATTCAACTGTAAATATACACATCACTGTGTTTGTACCTTCAATGATGTGCAAAAATGCAAACAGTGACCTTGAATTTCACCAAAAAGATCATGGAGGTCTGGTTTTCAACAGTATGAACCCTGCTGCAACTGCATCTTACAATTTTCAAATAGCAAGATAAAAAAAATAATGTTCACTGTAATCACATTTTCAAGCATCTAGCACAGATGGTTGTCCATAGATAAGGAACAGCCTGCTGTAATATCATATATACTCACTTATAAGTTCAGTTCAACTGCAAACAGACCCAGATCTGCTGCTGCATAATGCACTGGAAGATCTGGGTCTGTCCAGTTTGTTAGGAAAAATCAGTAAAACAAAAAACATATACCCTGGCCTGCAGGCAGGTTAAGCTATGGCAGATCAAGATTTCTGTTGTTTGCAATTTGACTTGACTTATAAGTGAGTATGGATGGTAATGGTAATCATATGCTGAGTGTAGAAGAATTGTTGCAATGTTTAGAATCAGCATAACAGTATCATGCTTGTCATGAGGGGTTAACCTGGGTAGGAGCCAATCAAATTTTGACCTTATGCATGTCATGTGGGGTTAACCTGGGTAGAAGCCAATCAAATTTTGACATTATGCTGTTAAATCTACTTAGTAAATACCCGTGTCTTAATTCTTTCAAAATACTTTAATTAGAACTGTAACAGTATGATGGATTATAATTATGCCTTAAAATATTATAAAAATTATTCAGGAGTTCATTCAAGAATTACTTAACACTAAAGCTTTTTCACAATCATGGGGAAAGAAAATGTTTTATGAAAAAAGTATGTTATGGTCAGACAAAGGCCACAAAATGGACTATACACATTGGAAGAAGTATGTTTTGGTGAAAATCCCATGTCAATGTCATTCATCCTTCCAGAGGAATAGTGATAACAAGATTGTTCAAATGGTCGGTATAGATGCATTGCACCAGGTCAGAGGTCTGATTAGCACTATTTTCAGTCTGAACGACCATATATGGAGATAGTGTTTTAGTAAAAACCCATGGCGATGGAAACATCTGTTTAGGAACAGACGCCATAAGAAGAATTTCAAGACAGCCATTTTGGAAGTTAGATCCACATCATTTGTATACAGGATCAATTACATACTGCAAGAAGTGCTTTAATGAACATCCATTACATAAATCATTAATACAGGAAACATAGACATGAAAAGATTTTTAAGCTGGTCTCCATGGCAACAAAGTTAGATATTAAATTAGTATCATTTTTATTTCAAATCTTGTACATATAATAAGAAGTCTTTTAGTGAAAACTCCATGTGGATATCACGATCCAATTTAGAGAAGCATCAAGATTTACAAGATAGTTACCATATTGGCCACAATGAATATCCAAGAAGCACCCTTTTTCTTTTTTGGGCCATCTAGCCTACAGCAAGAAAATGTGTGCCAGGTTTCATGATTTTACTAACTAAACTGAAGGATGAAAGTGTGTGCCAAGGTTCATGATTTTACTAACTAAACTGAAGGATGAAAGTGTGTGCCAAGTTTCATGACTGTACTAACTAAACTGAAGGATGAAAGTGTGTGCCAAGTTTCATGATTTTACTAACTAAACTGAAGGATGAAAGTGTGTGCCAAGTTTCATGATTTTACTAACTAAACTGAAGGATGAAAGTGTGTGCCAAGTTTCATGACTGTACTAACTAAACTGAAGGATGAAAGTGTGTGCCAAGTTTCATGACTGTACTAACTAAACTGAAGGATGAAAGTGTGTGCCAAGTTTCATGATTTTACTAACTAAACTGAAGGATGAAAGTGTGTGCCAAGTTTCATGATTTTACTAACTAAACTGAAGGATGAAAGTGTGTGCCAAGTTTCATGACTGTACTAACTAAACTGAAGGATGAAAGTGTGTGCCAAGTTTCATGACTGTTCTCCTAGTAGCTTAAGAGGAGTAGCAATAGCAAATGCTTTGTAACGGACCACAGACAGAAGTATGCCAGAACATGGACACCTAGCTATTGCAGAAACTTTCCTTGTTTTTGATTTGCTGAGCTATATTTCTTTCAATGTATTTACATGATTGTTTTCATCCTGGATTTATCACAAGAGATACTATCCTCATGGAGATCTGAACCACTCTTACATGTCTCCCATTCAACAACCCCTTCTATATTCCCCATGGATTTTGCCCACTGGGAATTCTTTACACATACATGCATCCACATGGAAACTTTGCTCTTCCTGCCCCTATGAGTCTATGTGTAAGATGCATCATAGTTCAGGGTTGCAAAGTCATGATTGGTAAGCATGGCCTGATACACTCAACCCCATTTTGATACTACTCACTAAGGCATGTATGAAAACTATACCAATTCTATTTCTTCCCAGATTTAATTTGCTATGTCTTCTGCCATCCATTTGCCTTATTTTCCAAATAGTTTTTCAATAAAGCATCCAGATACTGCAGAAATTGTTGCAAGCATTAAGAGCTTATTCAATGGCTCTAAAAGATTATCTTCCATTTTTGATATTATTTGATCCAGTGACATTTTTTCTGCACATCATCCAGGCAGTGCTAACTGAATATTTTCATTTAAGGACCTGTCATGACTGTACGGTCTTGAACTTAGTAAGAGAAAAAGTAAAATCCAAAAGTTTAGCAAAATTCAAAAAATAATTTATTTCCCTAGAATACAAAGTAAAAATTTAAAAGCAACTTACAGTACTGTAAAATAAATCCCAAATGATTCTAAAAATTCTATCACAAGTATAAAAGTAGAGTGTTCCAAATAAATTCCAGTATTGAATGTGCTGATGTGCCAACAGTTTTGATGTATCACAATTATATATCACAATTATATAATGAATATATATTGAATGAATAGTGATGTAGTCAAAATGTCATTGACCAATTTGTAATTCCAATGAATAATATTTAAATAAATGATTCCTCTCAAATTATATCTGAACACAACTGAAGTAGGAATGAAATAATATTGTTTACTTAAGCTTATAACCTTGAACTCAAATATTAGCAAACAACTTATTTGTAACTTAGAAACAAGACAAAAAAAAAACATGTATACCTTCCAGAACATTCTAAGGTCAAAAGGTCCAAGTTGACATGTTAAGATTATCTAAAAGTCTGATCTACAATCATGGACAAAAGTTAAGCACACAATATAGATTTGGGCAAAGATTAATTACACAATATAAATATACATAGCAGATTGTAGATTTTGGTTGATACCAGATGTTTTTACAGCTTGGCAGTATTTGAAAGTATTTCATCTCAAATATAATTTCGTTGAGCTGAATCTATATAGTTCTTGGTCATCTTTTGCTGGAACAGACCCATGCAGCTTTTGTGTTTGTGCAATAATTTGTAGTGGAAGGTCTGCTTGTTTTCTTGGCATTTTGTATGCTTTTTAATGTTTCACAAAAGTTATAGGTTATACATGGCTGCATCAGAAACATCTCAAAAACATGAACAGCAACATATCTGTATAACAGAAGGCCTCAATATACAGCAACTGGGTCTCAGAAAACTTCTAAGTGTCACTGGTCTACTCAATGACATGTGGATAGATTCCTTTGTGGGTGTGCAATCCAAACATTTCTGGTTCAACAGGAAATGCGCTGATGTATCAATGAATGATAGTAAAACAATCATTGCCTCCTGCTGCAAGGTTGTTAATGAGTCTATCCAGACAGGAATTGAGAAACTGCAGCGAGTCAATGAACTACAGCTGGCCCAACCAAAATGTCATGTATTTTTCCACTGTTGTTGGGAATGACACTTACTGTTGCATTTGATGCTGTTGCAACTAACTGAACAATCACGTTACCATCATACCTGTGCATGTTATGAAGCACAGCTGGAATTCTGAGTAAATATGAAATTGTAGATTGCATGCACTTTGTGTGGCTCTTCTGTATGTGCCAGTGATAGGACAGTCAGTGTCAACTTTTTCATATGTGGACAGCATGCCAAAAGCTTCTTCATGGATCCAGCAATGAGTTGCGAAAACCTGTGAATATCAATGCAGGCCATGACCATGTCTGTGGATGAGGAAAGCTGTTACATTTCACTGCAAACTTACCACCACCACAACTAAGTCCTTGCCACAATATGATATTGTGGCCTAGTTTGTCCATCACAACTAAAAACAATGTAACAAAACCCTCATGGGACTTGTTCAGCAACTTGCATCATATTTGACTGAACCATGTGGGTGGTTTCGAAGAGAACACATAAGCATTTGAACTCTGCATAAGTGACAAATGGCACTTTTATCTTCTGTATGCCTGCCTTTGCTGCACCTCGTGGTATCCTTATTCCATGTTCTCGTGCAAACTGATTGAGTTGATTCACTGTTGGCTCTGTCATTACAATAAGCTGTGGTTCATCATGGTGAAGATGCCTCACAGTTATCTGTGGCTCATCTGGAGGAAGTCCTAATAATGAATGTATGCCTGCCTTTGTCATACCATTTGGAATCCTTATTCCTTGCTCTTGTGTTAATTGCTTAAGTAGATTCCCAGTCAGCATCGCAGTTTGCCTGTATATAAAGGAAAATACCTTGCCAAATTGCTTATTTGTCAATAAAAAATTGTATAAACAGCAATTGCTTTGATCCTTGGCAACACTGCCTGGTTTTTCCACACTCATGTTGAGAAGTCTTCATTGTGCACAATAATACTCAGTTACTGCTCCACATGGTTCGGCAAAGCTGATTATGTGACTTGATTCCAATAACTAATTTAAGACATGGTTGAGCACCCGAGGCAATACGTAATGTGATTAAGTCTGATTTACAGCATTTATAATGACAAGTTCTATTGCAAGGTTCCTGTTTTCCAAAGCAAATGCCTTTACATTGATAGTGTCCAAATGCCACTCAAGTTTCTATGTACACAAAATGTCATACAACTGGATTTTTTTGGTACATCAGATATAGAATGCCCTTCATTTATGGTAATCCAAAATACTGTACGAGTGTCTGGTAATCCAAAATACTGTATGAGTGTCTGCTAATCCAAAATACTGTACGAGTGTCTGGTAATCCAAAATACTGTACGCGTGTCTGATAATCCAAAATACTGTACGAGTGTCTGGTAATCCAAAATACTGTACGAGTGTCTGGTAATCCAAAATAATGTATGAGTGTCTGGTAATCCAAAATACTGTATGAGTGTCTGGTAATCCAAAATACTGTACGAGTGTCTGGTAATCCAAAATACTGTACGAGTGTCTGGTAATCCAAAATACTGTACGAGTATCTGGTAATCCAAAATACTGTATGAGTGTCTGGTAATCCAAAATACTGTATGAGTGTCTGGTAACCCAAAATACTGTATGAGTGTCTGGTAATCCAAAATACTGTACGAGTGACTGATAAATAAACACGCTAGCAATCTGAATAATCATCAACAAATAAATCTGCAAGCTTATATATGTTGTAAGTTGATGCTGGCTCAAATGATCCATCCCCACCTACTGTATCTACTTGCAAACTGTTACACATATAGTCTAATCCGATAACTGTAAACTTACACATATAGTCCAATCCGATAACTGTAAACTTACACATATAGTCCAATCTGATAATTATAAACTTACACATATAGTCCAATCCGATAACTGTAAACTTACACATATAGTCCAATCCGATAACTGTAAACTTACACATATAGTCCAATCCGATAACTGTAAACTTACACATATAGTCCAATCCGATAACTGTAAACTTACACATATAGTCCAATCCGATAACTGTAAACTTACACATATAGTCCAATCCGATAACTGTAAATGTTCAGGAGTGCTTGTATATCTCAACTATGGTTTTTGCTTCTCTGCACATAAATTCTCTTCCATTGGTTAGTGTGTCAATGCCATTGATATATTATTGATCATGGCGTTATCTGAGTTGCCCTTGGTAATTTTCATTGTCATCAGTGGGTATTTCACCATCTATATTATCTTCACTTTGTATTTCACCATCTCTACTATCTTCACTGTGTATACTGTGTGGCTCAGTCAAGGTCAATGACTTGAAGTTTTCTTGCTCAATATCATATAATAACTATTTTGTCATTTTATTATATTTTTGACCAACTTTTTGCATTGCTCACTCCATCTAAATCCCTAAACCATTTATCAAGATACTTTGATTACGTCTTTGAAAAATTATATAGCATCTTTTGGGCTTTTTGATAAATTTATATGATGCATTCAAAACTAAATAGTTATTTAATCTTTTTGTGATGTTACAAGTACACCATTGGTCTGGTAATTTAATTCCTGTATTAGCAGCAGACGTTAATTCTTTCATAATACTATAAGTGTCAATATGTGTGGCATCTAATGGCATTATATAATGCACTGCAATTCTCTGATAAGTGAATCACTTATGTGTTGTCAGCATATATTGATCTGTCTAAAGGAGGCGCTCTACAGATATTGTGAACTTTTGAGAGTGTGATTGGTGAAAGGTGAAGTTGTTTACATTTGCAACATACACAATGGAGAGAATATTGGCATACTTCTAAGTCACTTTCATGTGCTCAAACAATCAGACTGAATTAGTCAAAAGAACACGATCTTTAAAAGTTACAAAAATTGGGAAAATGAATTTTGCCAGACCAGATAATACCAGCTTCTGAAAGTGCAATGAATGAATGACCAAATATATAAAATGTAAAAAAAAAAATTCAGCTACTTTTTTTTACAATTTACTTCTGAAACCCAGGATGTGAAAATGACCAAGCAGAGCTAGCAGTATTTTGAGAGGTGCATATCTGAAGTAAGGCCAAGCTTTATACTCTATAACCCATATTACACCCATCAATCATACACCAAATATAGGGAATTAAAACACCTAAGATATACAAGGTCTTTTTAAATAACCAGTATAACATGTGAGGAAACCCGGAAAAATTCATTTTCTTTAAAATTCTAACCCTATGCAAAATATGAAACTGTATAGCACCCCCTCAGTAAGTAGTATCTTAAAGGGAAGGGGTAGGTGTATGAGGTCAAGCTTACCTGTTGTGACTCCCCAACCAGTGAACCTATGACAGCTTCTACATTGTGTCACAAAAGCTTGAGAAGTGACATTTCCATGTATTGTAAAAGTCATACAGGTCATGTATGTTTTCAGTACCGACCATTCAGTAATTGGTGTCGTTTTTTATAATTTGATTACACATACCTTTAAATAGTGATTATTCACTTTATTTTGGATCCACATATATCCATATACTTTTGGACATCAGTATTTACATGTCCAGGGAAATACATATGGCAAAACTCAGTGTTCAAGTACATGGACTTTTTAAACAAGGTCAACCTAATGGTGTGATCCAGTCACAATGAAAGAGATGCATGTTGAAAAAAATTCATACTACCCTACATTGTGACAATTAGACCTGATGTGCTCTTTTCTTGACCCAGTTTAGTACCTAGATACAATTGTAAAAGTCCATTGCTATCAATCATTTGCATCTGGAAGTTTCTTGATTTCAGTTAAGGTGCAGAGCCTTCAATAATTGGGATCTGAATAGACTTTGGTTAAACTAAATTAGTATTAACTTTTAGAACGACAATTAATATTTAATATAAGATGAGTAAATGTATGTACATGACCACACTGACATACACTTTAGATGCATGCATGTGTAAATAAATCCCAACTGGGAAAAAGTCATGGGGAATACATATAGGGATTGGGAGACATGATAGATAAGTGTGGCCTCAGACTCCATTGACACCAGTCAAGCGGTAAACAAGATGTTTGTAGGAATTACAAAAACTACAACAACCCTAATTTTCCAATGCTAAGCCCATCTAAGGTAACCCATCCCCAACTTGAAAAATATTTTTGACAATTTTGTTAAAAATTCCATGTCTGATGAATGAAAGTCTATCTTCCAGTTTTCATCACATTTATAAGGTTAACCATCTGAGTTTATTATAATGAAGTCTATCTTCCAGTTTTATTCAGGCTTATAAGGTTGACCATCAAAGTTTATTATAAAAGAAATATTGTACACATCCATGACAACTAATTCATAAAGGAACTGTCAGCCAATTAGTAATTTTTAAAGGACACCACTGTTAACAATAATAAAGACAAAAAGCAATAGTGACCAGGCATTGGGCCAATTATGATTGTAATCCTAACTGATTGTAATTGTCATGGAATTGTATAAATCTCTGTATTTATTAAATACATGTACTCGGGTTTCGTTTTTTGTGTACAACGATACCCAAGGGTGATTTTTGTATAGGTACATTATTTCGAAACAGTGAGTTCGGTTCATCCTATGCCGCACGTGCGAAGTGCTTTTGATAGGAAAAACCGAATTTTTCCAGTGCACAGACGATATAGGCTATATCGTCTGTGTATAAATGCCTCACCGTAAAGTGATATCTTCACATTACAGAATGTTTTGTCAGTAAGCAGTCTACTTCGAGACTTGCACATCTTCAGCTGTAGAGGTAAGTAATTTATTAATTTCTTATGTATAATATTTCTTTTGTATATTGTAAGTTACAGCTATTGTACTACTACTTTTATTTTTGCACATTTCTTATGTAGCTTTGGCTTGCGTGGTATAATGCAATACTTTCTATTCTTGTTTGTGACTTAGCAAGAGATTTACATTAACAATATAAAGTTGCATCTTATTAAGAAACAATAGTACCATAGGAATCTTATTGGATACGGGTTCACTTCTGAACCCATTTATTGTTTTGTACTATTGTACCGATAATGTGATTCGTATAACTTACCGTATATAACATCATTACGTTTTATCCTATATGCCATGTCATAAGTAGTACACGGTGTTGGATGTATTTTCAGCTGACCAGAGTGTACAGCTGTAGAGCTGACCAGAGTGACCAGAGTGTAGAGCTGTAGAGCTGACCAGAGTGACTAGAGTGATTCATGGTGATCTTAGTCATGGTACCAGCTATAGAGCTAACCATAGAAATTAACCACAGCAGCCGTAGAGCTGAGTGAACAGTGTTGCTAGTCGAGTAGCAGATGATTGGGCTTGCAGACCGGATTGGTGGGCGCTGATTGCTTGATTGACCAAGGAATTGAATGGTGGTCGGTGACTATTATGATACTTGCTTGATTGACCGGTGTCACTGGTAGCCAAGTGTGATATTGACGGAGTGTTTTTGTGTTACTCCAGGCATGTAATCTTTTAGCTGTGGGCTAATTTTGGGGTTTTGTTATACCCATTGTTTTGGGAGTGTGTAAGAAGAT
Organism: Megalonaias nervosa; assembly: GCA_016617855.1. Taxonomy (NCBI): domain Eukaryota; kingdom Metazoa; phylum Mollusca; class Bivalvia; order Unionida; family Unionidae; genus Megalonaias; species Megalonaias nervosa. Next base: position 17,003 of record JAECUM010002204.1, read on the forward strand.
ATTTTTGTATGATATCTCTCCAATCAATTCATCATTTTACTGTTTGAGTAAAATAATATCTCACTTTTCACTAGTTGAGTGAATACATCATTTTTACTATTGAGTAAAACACCCATTATTTTTATTGTGTGAAATTGCTGTGATTTGTTCACCTTTGTCCTTGTACTGTGTAAGGTCATTCATTTGTTTTTATATTTGTTGCATTTTTAGGTTTGTGCTTATTATGTTAATTTGTCCAATATTTGGATCTTACACACACACGTATTAATCAATATTCTTTCTCATTCAAATCACACATCAATAAACAATGTATTTGTATCACCATCAAAAGTGTTCTGTTGTAAATCCGAAATCCCAACTCGGTTATGTTGTTACAGTAATCGATTACTGTGTGAGCTGTAATTGTATTCATAATCCCTGATTTCAGAAGCTCTATAATCATAACCATAATTGTGCTTCATTGGCAGTGTAATCGCATAGTGTAATCATGATTGCAAATGATTACAACCAAAAAATCACTAACTATATTCTTAATAATTGTAAGAATAATGTGTTTCCAAAAACAAAAGACAAATTTAATCTGACATGCAAACTTTGAGCACTTAATGTTCATTTGTTGTAACAACAAGAGTAACTCTAAAACTGTTCACGTGATTTTATGTAAACAGTGCTAAGTAGTGTACATTTGACATGTTAATATGTATGTAAATAATTGTCAATAAACATTTATACAGAGTTAAAATGGTTTGATTTTCATTTATACAATATATGATATCTACCCAGAACAAAAAATAAAGATACAAAGCAATTATAATCGGAATTGTAATCATCCCACTGAAATCATAATCATTATTTCCAAAGAAAGTGTAATTGTAATTGTAATCATCAGTGCTAAACAACCAATAACTGTAATAATAATTGTAATCAAGCACCTGAATTTGACCCCATGCCTGATAGCAACACTAAACCTTGACTGTGTGTTTATTTCAATCTACTTCAATTTTGAATTTTGGTATTAGATATTAGAAGATTGTGAAGAAAGTTGTTTCTGATGTTAGGGAGGCAATCCTCAAGTAAAGATGCATCAGCAAAACTGGAACAAAATTTTATTTTAAAAGAGTCCCTTAAAGGGGCTGATTCCTGGAATCCATGATAAGTCCATTTTACTCTTTTGAACTGCTGAGTATTGAAACCATCTCTGATAGTCTTGCAAAACTTCAGCATACAAATTTTTGGTGATAAAAATATTTTCTTACATGTCTGATTTATCATGTTCATTAGATACCTAGTGCAGTACAAATTTTTGTCATGGTCAGTGACCATAAACCTAATATCATGGATAAAGATCAATAAATCTGTCTATGACAGTACCATGATGTACCTACATGCTAGTTTTAATCTATAACTAATATTTTTTTTAAACTGAAGTTACTTAGGGCTGTTCCATTAAAACATATACCCCCCGGGGGGAAGGCACTTTCAAAATCAACCAACCCACAATAGAAGCAATTTAAAAAAAATTATGATCCACCGTCAGATATGTTTTAATCAAAAAACACTGCCCCCTACAGAAGCATATTTTTTTTTAACATAATTTCTGGCTATGGGTTAGTGGGTGGTAGAAGCGATTTTAATATTGGGTTGGGGACAGAAGTGATTTAAATAACAGCTGGCTGGAGGTAATCTACTGAATTCTTATAGATCATACAATCTACTGCATATTTTTATTTGTATTCATTCATTATAATCAATCTTTTGTCCTTTTGTTTGTTTGTCTGTCAGCCATGTATGTCTCTGATACTGTGAAATCACAAATTTTCTTGGTGGCTTATTATTTGTAGATGTCATTGATCAGTCCCTTAATAACTACTAATTTAATGTCCATGAATATAGATTTTATATTAGGGATTTCTATTCTAATACAGAAATCATGAATTTTTATCCTTACTAAACTGTGTGTTTACTAAAGTGATCACTATGTTTTGCTATTTTCCTTTGTTCTCAGGCATGCTGCTTTTGATTAGAATAATAGTTAAATCTTGTATTGCTTTAAATGTGTGGTCAGATGCTATGATTCTGTTATTATTTTTTTCAATAAATGTTTTGATAAACGTATAATAAATGATTTGTCAGAAAAAATCATTAATGCCTGTGAAAGTGACGTCACATTATTTCTGCCAACTTTTACACTATATCATTTCTTGTAAGGGATCATCCATAAAGGACGTCTGCAAAGATGGGGGGAGGGGGGTTGTTCAAATGTGGACAAGGGGGGAGGGGGTTTAAAGGACCTTGCGGACGTCCGCACGCTAGTATTTTTTGTTTTGATATTCTGTGTTGAACAGCTGCTTTATGCCTACTGCATGTATTCCAGTATGTTTTGCGGATGTCCTTTATGGGTGATACCTAAGTATAAATTATTTGTTAATTTCAATTTGTACGATTCGTGCCACAGAATATATATGAATGGGTTGGCATTAATACATAGGTCTGGTCCCCAGTGCCTGAGGTTGATTACATGGCCCACATATCAACCCTGCTAGATGGGAACGTCCGCAGCCGGGAGGTGGGGGGTAAACCACATGCGAACAAAAGCGGACAAGGGGAGAGGGGAGGTTAGGAAAACAGGTATTATCTGCGGACGTCCTTTATGGACAACCACTAAGAACATATATTTCAGTTACCGATGTCTTATTTTTATGCCTTGTTGCAAGACAAATATAAAGTTTAAAAAAAAAAAAAAGAAATATAGCAAGTCAAACATTTTTGTATCATAAATTATATTTTTAAAAATGGATGAAAGTCAAGGAATCATTTTTTCCCAGAGTATTCATAAAATCAGTGTCATTGCAGTTAACTGTATTGTCAACAGCATCATCATCATCATCATCACTGATGGTCTAGCAGTAACATTCTGCACTTTTAATCCAGTTGTCACAGGTTCTATCTCCCGCTTCTAGTCTTTCATACGAGACTTATACATATGGTATAAGATGATTGTCTTGTGATACAGATCTGAGGAGCTTCCAAGGCAGAGTGGTACAAGATGCTTGTCATGTGATTACTTGCCTCCAATGTGTTCTTCCTCCACCTAATATACTGTTAACCCCCCCTCCCCCCAAAAAACAAACCAAACTAAATCAACCAACTAATCAACTGTGGCAAAAGCAGCAAAGGTACTAGTCCATCATTTTTGCCACAGCTGTATGAGTTTATAAACTTTGACTCTAGTAATTTTTGTAGACCTTTGAATATTGTCAATAATGCCTTTCTGACAGTTACCTAAAAGTCATCATCAGTTGGTACAAAT
>JAECUM010002205.1:0-21770 GCA_016617855.1 Megalonaias nervosa
TACTAGCCATTTCTGGAATCTATGTTGCCCGGGTATTGGCATCCTACTCAATGTTTCCCTGCCTATAATGAAGCTAGAAAACTGTAGGCTTAATTTCAACACTTAAAATCTTTATCAATAGGCTCTGTTCTATCAACATGAAAGCTTTCACAGTATCAGCTGTAATGACAATTTAAACAACCCACTTTAGCCACTTTGGGCCCTAGCATAATTGCGGTATATCACGATACCTATTGTGGTACGTTCAGAAAAACGTACAAATATTTCGCGATACATGTATATAGACTTGTATCATATTTGCTGGAGATTACTGTATAGACATACATGTATCATTCTTGCCAGTTATTCCTAGGTATACAAACTTGTATCATACATGCTAATGATGTATACATACTTGTATCATGCATGCTAATGATGTATACATACTTGTATCATGCATGCTAATGATGTATACATACTTGTATCATACTTGCTGGAGATTCCCATGTATGCGGACCTGTATCATATCCAGTCTCAGTTTAGTTCAATGTTATTCACTTAAAACATTAACATCATTCTTGAAATCGCTAATATGTAAATATTTACACCACTATTATTGAAATTTACCTTAAAGCCGTCAATTAACATTACTCAGTTTACATCACCTAAAATAAATGAGGTTAATTGCTTTTGCACATTAATTTTTATCAAGTGGGTAGGTTGAAGGACCATAAATAAATAGATGAAATTGTTCATGCTGACGATGATAACGAGAATGATAAAATTTTGTTAATGATGACAGTTATTAGATTGCTATACTACTACTATTACTACTACTACTACTACTACTAATAATAATAATAATAATTATTATTATTATTATTATTATTGATATAAAATTAAATATTGTGATTTTTTTTAAATTTACATTGTTATCTAGTTGCCTAATTGTCTTCCACTATATTTATTTCCATGCAACATTGAACAATGACTGGCTAGAACATACCGCTCGGACTAGACATGCTGCTATACTAGGGACTGAACGAGGATTTACTTTGCTAGAAACTGCCGCGATAACCACCTTAGCTATCTGGAATGATGCAACCGATCAGAGAGACATAGTTCCCTGGCCTTGTCAGATGCAGGTCAGACCTACTGAGGGTTATCTTGAACCACTTTCCGATTATGACAAGCCTACATTACGTTATAGTACACATTACTTGACAATAATTCTGAGGACAAAATTCGCGTCGAACCCAAGCTCGAACAAGTGAGCATCTTAATTATAAAGTGACCTTAAACGAAGTGACCTATCTGATCTAGTACAAAAGCCTCATGATTCCTTTAAACTTGATATTGTATGTACCGCTGTGAGTTCATTAAGCGGACAGTCAGTAATTGTACCGTCATTGATACACGGATAGGCAATAATTTTATCGTATTTGATACACAGACAGTCAATAATTTAACCGTCTTGGATTCACGGACAGTCGATAATTTCACCGTCATTGATACACGGACAGTCAATCATTGTACTTACATTAATACGCGGACAGTCAATAATTTTACCGTCTTTGATACAACCACAGTCAATAATTTTATCGTCACTGATAAACGGACAGTCATATCGCAAATCAAGATTCAGGTGTAAAGTAGGACATATAACTAAACTGCACGAACTCTGAGGGAGAAATAATAACGTGTTCTATTCAGTCTGAATTCTTTCACACATCACGCTACGCACGATACGTAAGCTAATGAGATAATGAACGATTATTATCAGGACAATTTTAAAGCTCATATAAACTTATACTAAGAGCAATTGAGGAGACAAGAGCAAATGATAGAAGAAAGAGAATAAGTGACGAGTCACTAAAATCGATAAATAAGATCATTTTATACTACTATTACTACTGCTTCAAGAAATTCAACTATTACTTCTATACAGCTAAAACCAATGATGATGATGATGATGATGATGATAAATAAACATTCCTTGATGGACTCCTCGAGATAAATGACACAAGCTTAGAAGACAACAGATATAAAACCTTGTTCACTGCTAGCATAGCTTACTCTGTATTAACAGCACGTATCAAAAGTATAAATATTTGTAGCCACATAAGTTTGTTTTATAGATTGTTTTTTTCTTTTTCGTCATCACCATTATCATTCTGTACTATTGGACCATTTTGGTCCCGAATGTAATGACTTTTGTTGCATCTATCTGTTTTAAGAATCATTTGTTTTAAAAGATTCTGTTTTAATTAGGAAAGCTTGAATAAAGATGATTTGGAACTTTTAAAATATGTATAGCTATGACAACACTTATAGGTGTGAACGCATGATTTTCATTAGTGAAAGTGAGCGCATGCAGTTAATAAAGCAGGCTCTTTTCTTTGTTCAAAAGAAGGGAGATAAGAAATGAAACGGAATATAAGACAGACGTAACGTGTTATCTCTTAATTCATATGATAGCATTATCGACAATTGGATTATTTAGATAACGATTTATATATGGACTCGGCATGGAAGTCCTGACTTTCTTGCTTGCATTTTCAATTTGTTATATGTTCGATCTATAAACCAAATATTAATCCACAGCCCTTTAAGTTCTGATCGCGTAGACTCGAAAATCGAACGTGTACTTATCCATGACATATATCTGCATGTTACTTCTATTCCTTTCTTGAAATTTGTTTAATCCATTTTGCACGACAAGGTTCTTTGGAAGTGTTGTGAAGTTTACAGCTCTTTATTTGAACCATGCATGTTGCTAAAACTTGTATGTAGCTGTGTTACGAAACACTGAGCGAAATTAGGTGAATATGTCATTGTATTTAATTGAATGGCAAGTTTCTTATGGAAAGAAGTGGTTGTATTGCCGACAATGACAAGTCATTAACATCAATTTTCTGGCGGCGACTGCGGCGGCAATAATATTTGAGCAATGTCGTGAAGTTTCCCAATTATACACGTCTTAAATGTGAACACAGAAAAGGCGCTATAACCAAGTTATATAAGAGCTGTATTTAAGTGAAACGTCAAGAATATATTACAAGAAATCAAACGTGTATATTCTAATACGCCTAGAAAAATATCTTGCAACACCTGCTTATACAGAGAGCTATGTGTTCATTAGGCAATTTACATTTGAGATACCGATTATAACACCATTCATATCCAAAGTACCTCACTCCACTGATCACTTGTATATAAAAGTCCATTGGTTCCACCCTGATATGCTAGGAGGTCGCATCTACTGTGTGAGAGTTACGCGATCATATCGACGTTCAAATTCGATACACCGCATTTCCCAAATAACACATATATACATGTCCAGTGGTTGTAGCTGATATGCTAAGTGTTCTTTAATGTCCCGTGTAAAATGAGAGATTCACGATCATATCAATATTCACATTCTCAACACCGCTCTTTGAGAATCACGTGAATGTAAAAAATAATGGTTTACTCATGGGTAGCTTAATAAATAAATAACTGAAGGCTGAGTGTTTACTGTGTAGTGTAAGAAACTATTCAATTTTGAGTTCCACAAGGTAATAAAACTTGTCCAGGTAAACAAGCGTAACATACTTTCAGTCGACATAGAAACTGAATTTTCCATATTTGAAAAGGAGGCAGATCCTGTTGTGCGTCGATTAGCCACGTGTTCCAGTAATTATTATCAAGTCTAGTGTGGAAACTTTGCTCTGTGTTGAATCCACTGAACAAATACAAGAAATCTAAATGTGACAATTTACCAAATTTACGTTATATCCTTATTTAGCCCTTTGTTGACATCGAAAATGTAAATTATTTGTATCAAAGTGCTCAGTTTGTAATCTCAACTGATAGCATAGAGGGTGCTCGCCACAATAGGAACGACAACTATTGCAAACGAATATAAATATTTGTGTGTCATATTTAGATTTTGGAGATTACGTGTGATGGAATTCGAACTGAATAACTGATTGAGCCAAAGTGTTCTTCATTTCAAGTCATAACTTTATGTACAATGTAAGTACATCTTATTGAATGCTCTACTTTTTCTCCTCAGTCTTAAATGTACAGTGGGTGAAGGGATTTTTCCTACTGATTTTTTTCCGTGCAAATTGGCATTGAATTCTGTATTAAAATGAATATATCTATCTATCCATCTATCTATCTATCTAGAAAAATAGCACACTGGATGGCACCTTTCTTCCTCCTTGAATCAGTGCTCCATGAACCCAAACATCACCAGCATCAACAGGTTTTCTTTTCGGCTTTTCCTACCATTTCACAAGTATGTATTTACAGACGTCATTTTTGATTTTTTTTTGCCACAGAAATGATTCAAGGTCTTGTGATGCGTCTTATTGATCCCTAACTGACCAGCCAAAAGAGTTTAATGGGCGAAACTAAGACTTTTCTGTCTATATGACTTGGACCTACAATCGGATAGCTCACTGGCCACTCATTACTAGCAGGTACCTCAGGTGGTATACATTTCTTCATATGGGCCCCATATTTAACAACATCACAAGCTGTTACTCCTGTGGCTTCAGTTTCGCTAATAGACCTCTGTAGCAAGGTGGAGATCTCTGGATCTTGTTCCTCTTCTACAATGAATTATCGCCGTTTGTCAACCTGGTTAGAAGAAAGAGAATGATTAGCAGAAAAAGTATCACTGTGATCAATTAATCTTGATTGATCCACACCAGGAGCAAAGGTGATCTCATAAAAATCCTGGCCAATAAATGTGTTGGCTAAAGTAGTACTTTCCTGACCAACATTATCTTCTACAGCTTTCGTTGCCCTAGCTCTAGTAACTGTATAAGCTGGGTATAAATCAGGGATTTCTTTCTCAATAGGATCGACGTTCTGATCCAAACAAGTTTTACGATGACTTTACGTTTGCGAATAGAATATTGTGTCCAAGATTTCCTGTAATACTGATCTAATAGCAATGTTAAAATACGATTTCATAATAGGAAAATAGTGAGAATATAAACTTATCGCTGAACATGATATGTACTTCTTCCTTCATCGTAAATAGCTCTGGCAGAATTTACTTTGAGAGAAATGACTCAGCAACGCAGCATACATATTACCTAAGACGTTGTACTCCACGACATCAGAAAACACAAATATCAAGTTTAGTCCATCCTTCACCTCAATAGAGAAGCGAAATTACTTGCAGAATCGACCGTTGCTGTGAATATCTTCAAAATGTGGTGATATAATTATGTTGCTACACATAATTGCAAACAAACTGGCATAACATCTGATTGACACCGCTATACCGTCAGAAAATAAAATTTAAGACGGTGAGCAATTTTATGGTAGTCAATCTGTACATTTCTGCTACCTTTCTCCAGTGCTTATTGTTTTACTGAGCCCGTCTGATACGTGTCGATTATATATTCATCAGTACTATTTGACCCTTATGCTGGTCGACGTTTACGTCCTTTTGGCAGTAACATAAAGATGGGTACATGCTTTCACATGGTGAATTTTCCAGCTCTAAGGAAAATGATAAAGGCAATGCTCTTGCTCAAGCAATCCTTTCTTCGGTGTTTGTAGAACACGTGAGTGCACATGATGTCGCCAGCTGACTAGTTGATAATGTGTGACAGCCATAGTAGTACCAGGCCTATATCTTTAATGTCACGTGCCTCCAGACAATTGTGCCCAGTAAATGTGTGTTAAACCCTAACAGACCACTTATTTCCGTTGAACGTATGTGACTAATGAAGCCTTATATGGGTTAAAGCGAACGAAAGTCGAAATACATACTATGAAATACACAATCGTCTCAAACTATGGAGGCCAAATTGTATATTTTTTGAGAATACGAATACGATAATAACATTTAATATTACTGAGCAGCTGGTTCACCGCGAAGTAACCTAATGAATACTTCGAGAAATTCCAGTTGCAGTACTTCCAATGCCACATACTACTCGGATGCAGTGATTGCAATGCGTAGTAAATTATATTTCCGACTTCAATTGTTTTCTAGTAATAATGGAACATGGCATGACCAAAAAACTAATGCGAAATTCCCTTTTCACCAAAATTAATGGTGATTTAAACAGAATTAATTTGCAGAATTCATATTGGAATGTTCATCAAATCAAACAATATAAATAGAGGAGTGAATAACAAGCATAAGCTTGTTTTCAACTCTCTCGTCATTAAAATAATATTTACCTTCATAATGATTATAAACATTTACACCTGAAATACCTTATTGTATAGTCACAAAAAAACCACATGAGAAAACAAGAACATTATGAATTTCGCTGGTATTGTTGGGGTGAATGGCTACGCAGAGCTTACCAAAAAACAATTGACAGTAAAATATCATCAAATATCAGAGACGGATTGAGATGCTTAGAACAATTACTTTTATTGCATATTAGAATTAATAGACACAGCCTTTGAACCTATAAAAAGGGCATATTATTAGGTTATTGTGATTCTCGAATTACAAGCATCCTACAAAATTACATTATTGGGGATCATTGTATTGCAATAGGTACATATAATAATATATTGTTTCAAAATACCTTTATACGTCTTAAATTTTGAATCTTTTCATTGTTTAAATTGAAATAATTAATATGTTACTGCAGCAAAAAACAAAATGTCTACATCATTTAATTTGTTATCCAAATGCTGACACGATACTACATATTGAATATCAAATAACCAGTCTGCCGCTAACTTCACAACATGCAGCACCGCTACCGTACCAAATGGAACGGAAACAGTGCATACGTTTTCATAATGTTCAAAGTGAGAGAATTGGTCAAAATTTACTGATTTATGCATATGTTTTGAAAATAATTGTAATATCTATGTTTAGTTAATCTTCTAGTATAATGATATGGTGAAAATTACATTCTATCTGTACGTTATCATACAGAGATGAAACAGTTTACAGACGATATCAAATATGGTAATTATTATATTCTATCGGCAATTTTAATAGGCTTTTTTTTTGCTTTGGAATAGTGTCCAAAATTGGGTAATAGGTACTTACGTGTATTGAGTCTCATTTATATCAGTTGAAAACTAGTTTAATAGTAAACGAGTACTTTCCATATGTGAACATATAAAATTGTCAAACAGCTGTCCCTCTGTATTTCAGAGCAATGAGCTTCAGACGGACAGACAGAATGGCTATTTGGAATCAGTCTCGACTGAAACAACCTCCAAATATAAATTATTCATCCTCTCCACAAGAAAAACATTGCTATGAAGCTTTACCTCCATTAAACATAAACCTGGTTATCACACAGAAATGAAAAAGTTTAAAGACAAATAATATATATATATATATATATATATATATATATATATATATATATATATATATATATATATATATATATCTGTGTGTGTGTCTGTTTGTGTAATCTGGATATGTGATAGACTAACTTCCAGATGAATAGACTTCGCTCGTTACCAGTGAATTTTTATGTCTCTCTGATAAATAAAACTCAAGATAATGTTGAAAATTTACAGACGGACAGGAACAGAAGGACTGACGGAACACTATAATAATCTATGGCGCGCGATATGATTCCTGCATACAAACGTAAAATTGACATGACTCAAAATTGGGGATTCAGAAAAAAATTATGTTTAATTTGTCGGACAAGTACACGACTACAGTGATCTTACTTTCGATATCCATAACGTTGGTCAGGCAATAATTTAGTGGTCATTTTTTATGCTTTTGTTTTGTAGATAATTGGAGAAAAGAAACGAAATTGAACAGAACCTGAACAGGAGATATAGAGGCTCATTTCCATCACTTTAAGTTTGAAAATAATAAAAAGGGACGAATTTGCGATGTCCGTGATAATGTAGTAATATTCCTTCTTTAGATTTTTTCCTCAAACAAGTGATCAGTTCTACTTCTGTGTATTCTCCCAGATCAAGCAATTCGCCATCATCACGAAACAATCCTATGATGCCAAACTCGACTGAAACTTTCACATACCTTAAATTTTCTGTTTTAATCTGGATAAAATAAAAGTTGTGAAAGCGAGTACTTGCGAACCTGTGTCAACCAACATGACCTATGAAGTTACCTCTGACACTTCCACACGCAATACAATTTATGGAAGATTGTATAATGCCAACATATTCAATTTTCTAACAAATGAGAACACGAATTACAAACTAAAAAGACTGTTATTGTCATCAACGATATCACCATATATGTGTTGTATCTCACCTGTCTAAGGTCTAAATGCAGATATCATTGACCCAGTGACGTCTTCCTTGGTGGTAAACTCCACGAATTTTCCAATGACTAACTCAAAAAGTGTTATCGACAGGTATGGTAAAGTTGTTGTAGCAGATTTATCTTTAATCCTTCTTTAGCACTGTCACCATCTGTGGCAAATGGATAGACTCAAGGGACCCTGGCCAGCTCGGAACCCACCAATGTTGCTTCTCATAATAAAAACACATTCTTGTAACTTTAGTTTCATCTTGTGCGCTTTTGCAAGCAATTCCAATACTCTACTCAGACTGTTTTTATGCAAAATGTTTCATGTAGATGAGCTATTCTTAGAGCTAGTATGAATTTTTTTTGTAAATATAGCTGCTCGACCTCTTCTTACATGTAGTTTTATGCAAAATGTTAATATAGCAGCACGGGGCTTTATATCGAAACAACGGTGGATGGCTCACAGTAGGTATGAAGATTATTATTGAGCACAACAATGTATTCACTGAATGGCGCTGGCAAAACGCAGCCGACCCACAGACCGACTGAACTTATTTGAAGTGGACCCTCTCTTTTTCACATCACCCTGCCTTACATTTGCATTCACACCTTTTGTTAACGCAATAAGCGAGATCAGGCAATTGAAAAATCATCTATTTCTCAAAAGACAACTCTCATGCTACTCAGGTACACAGAGGGACAATTTAATCATCATTTCCTTATAATACTTCCAACTGTAGTGACACAGTATAAAATATGCTTACTCGGCTTTAGTATTTAGTTATCTAGGGCAAATAAAGTTTCTATGACTAAATATATATATATATATATATATATATATATATATATATATATATATATATATATATATATATATATATATATATACACAAAGTTCATTGAATACGAATGTTATCACATTGTCATAAAGTTGATTAAATATGGAGCCTATATACGTTAGATAAATATGATTGAATACGGTTGTTATCTCATTGTAATTAAGTTGATTGAATGCAGATGGGATCTCGGTTGAATAAAGTTCATGGAAATGAACGTTTATGTCCTACCAGTGGAACACAATTCACTGAATACGGATTTCGTTTATCTGTAATATAGCTGACTGAATACAGATGTCGTAAATGTAACGTGATAAATAATACCGGAAGTTTCCGGACATGTAACATAAACAAAAATTCCGGCTCTAAATTCCATCTGACTCAAGACTTCAGAATCTAGAAATTCACGACATTATGTTTCTTACGCTATATTAAATATTATACAGTTTAATATAATATGCGTAGTCATTAAACGAATGATCGATTTTCATTATACCGTATATCTAAATATTTACTTTATTTTAAAGTGTTCATTGAAAAGTATACTGTTGCTTTTTTATCATCGGAATAAGCACTATATTTTAAATTGAAAACAGGTCAAATCTTCTCGAGAGAAATTTTGTGAAAAGAAATGCGTAGTTTTCATTTTAACCAACATATTCATAAAGGTTATCGTTATGTGAATAATTATTTATATGTCTCCCTCGATATGAATTTTGTATATGTATCCCTCGATACGAATGTTGTATATGTATCCCTCGACATGAATGTTGAATATGTATCCAACGATAAGAATGTTGTATATGCATCCCTTGATATCGATGTTGTATATGATTCCTCGACACGAATGTTGTATATGGATCCCTCGATATGAATGTTGTATACATATCCATCGATACGAATGTTGTATACATATCCTTCGATAAGAATTGTATATGTATCCCTCGAAATGAATGTTGCATATGTATCCCTCGATATGAATGTTGTATAAATATCATTCGATATGAATGTTGTATATGTATCACTCGATATGATTGTGGCATACGTATCCCTCGACATGAATGTTGTATACGTATCCCTCGATAAGAATACTGTATATGTATCCATCGATATGAATGTCGTATACGTATCCCTTGATATGAATGTTGCATATGCATCCCTTGATATGAGTATGCATCCCTCGACATGAATGTTGTATATGTTTCCATCGATAAGAATGTTGTATACGTATCCCTCGATATGAATGTTGTATATGTATCCCTTGATATGAATGTTGTATAAGTTACATGTAAATAGGTTACCTGAATCATGTATCCTATTGAAGAAATTAACTTCATGCTTGAAAGTAAACGAAAGTAACTAGATAAAAGCATCTTCGCAAGCCAGGGATACGATTTGTTAACCCTATCTACAAGATTTGCATATCGGAACCTTGGCTAGCGAGGATGAGATAAAAGTGATTATGGTCATTCTTCATAAAAACACCAGAACTGAGTTCTCTTGTGACATCTCGCACAAACGATTCTCTTCTGAATGAAAACAACTATGCATTCTTGATGACCAATGATCCTACCATTAATTGACACTTTGTTCAAGCATTAATAATTTTATTCTTTTAACTTTAGTAAATTTACCTTGTGAAAGCAATCTGTATAGTACACTGGATTAAAGTCTGTGTTTATTAAGTGATAACAAGACAGAAAGACCAAGACTCAGCCAAGGTAGATATTAACCCGTGTACTATTAATAGATTGATTGTTGGTTGTGTTCGACTAATTCTGATTATCATCAATTTAGAGAATAAACGAAAAGAAATATAGAAAAATTACTTTTACACCGAAAAGAATTAAACTTTTGGCAAAACTTTGTAGAGAATATCTAAATCCAGAGTAAATGGTGAAAGTACACCACTGACAAAAGTAACTTAAAATTTTACAGAAAAAAAAAAATGGCAACAAGAGGATACTGCAAATACCTACATATAAATTATAACAGAAAAAATTTAAATACATGTAATGAAAATGAAACAAAAAGCGAAAATAAAATTTGCTAACAAATAATAGAGATCTTTCAACACATTTCCGTATACAAATTTACACACCCAATAAGGACGCTTCACACTACACACACACACACACACACACACACACACACACACACAATACCGGATTAAGGCCTTCTAGGGCCTTAAGCACTAACAATATTATGGTGCCACCACCACCCCCACAAAATGAAAAATTTAAAGAGCAATATTAAAAAATAGAAAAAAAAAGTTTCTTTTGAATATTAGAATTTTTCTGGTGCCCTAAACATGTGCTTAGTGTGTATAATGGGAAAGCCGACCAGAGAGAGAGAGAGAGAGAGAGAGAGAGAGAGAGAGAGAGAGAGAGAGAGAGAGAGAGAGAGAGAGAGAGAGAGAGAAAGAGAGAGAGAGAGAGAATTCAGAGGGAAAAGAATTTTAAAAATTCTACTAATGAACAGATCGGACAACTGAAAATCTTCGATTAAAAGTTAAAGATGGTAAAGTTGATTTTCACTGATGAATTTTAATAGAAAAATAGTGGACAACACACAACGATCTTGGGAACGAAACGGTATCTCCCCTACATGCAGTTTTGTGATGTAAGAGGACTCCCGAGAGGGTGCTTTCGTAATGTTGAACTTTCCATCGAGTTGTAGCATTGAGGAAATATTCAGTATAGTACACACATATCTAATTACGAATTTAGACAAGTTTCCCCCTATTTCAAAACCCACCTTGGTATCCACGATTCAACACATACCTTTTTCTTTTTTTTGACCCAGGACAATCTCGACCTGACTCATATAATTATAGACTATATATATTAGAAAAGTTTGAGATATAGTATTATGTCGACAAATTCCGTGTACCAGTCGAGCTATAAACATGCCCAGATACGACCAGGAAGAAATAAAAGCGTGATCGGTTTAGGGCTTACATGTGTACATAAAAGGTTATACCTCAATATTAGATAGGAAAATAAAGGGAGATACTTCGTAATGGCGACTGCTAAAACACACAATAAAGAGGAACCAACTTGTCCGATTTGTTTGGGATTATTCAACGTACCACGACAGTTACCGTGTGCCCACACATTCTGTCAGAGTTGTCTACAGTCCTACATAACCAGCAAGGCTACAGAACATGAGAAAAAGGGATACATTGAGTGTCCGGTATGTAGTAAAACAGCCGGTCATTTTAAACAGAATAAGCCAACTAGTGAATGGGCGTCTCTCTTTCCAGCCGACACTGTGATACAATCAATGTTACCCACGAAATCGAAAGCAGATCGTGTATGTGATGCTTGTAACTCTCAAGGGGCTTCTGTCACAGCTACAGGCTTCTGTGCAGTATGTGAGGAAGCAATGTGCGAGGACTGTCAAAAATTTCACAGGAAACAGAAAATGTTAAAAACTCACACTATTCTTACAATTGATGTGTTATTGAACAACCCACAAAATGTGATGAAATTTGCTGAAGGTTTTACATGTTTTGATCATGACGGTGAAGATCTAAAATTTTACTGCAATAATCACAAGATTGCCTGTTGTGGAATTTGCTTTTTAAAAAGCCATAAAACTTGTTCTGATGCGAGACAGTTGAAGGAGGAACTCCCTGCTCTGCTACGTGAAACTAAACCAGATGAAATCATTGAAGAGTTGAGGAACTAGAAACTCACTTAAAAACGTTTATAGATGCAAAGCTAGTCTAATGTTAATGATCTCGAGTCCCAAGTTAATGGACTGATTGATCAAATCACAGAAATGAGAAACAGAATCAATACAGCTTTGGCGAATTAGAGATGAAAGTGAAGACGGAGGGAAGGAGAATCCACAAAGAAGTTGCTATTAGAACACAAGAAGAGAACCATCAGTGGTTGTCACTGATTCATGCCATAAGAAATTCTCACATTCTGTGTGAAACAGTCCACAAATATGGAATGGATATACAAATATTTCTGACTGCAGAAAAAATAAAGTCACAACTGCTTTTATATTACTCTCAGGTCAGAGAAAAATATGAGAGGATAGACACACTGACAGTGCAGGTGAATTTCACTCCACTGTTACAATCAATTTTATCACTCTCATCATCCGATATTGGAAAACTTGTGACAACAACTGGTTCAGCTCTTTCTATACCTGGTTTAAGGAAACCAATAAAGGAATACCAGGTTGAAAAAGTTGAAACATTTAATGTTAATATCAGTGGCGGTACACCAAATTATACTGGTATTGCTATTCTTCCCAGAGACAGGGTGATGTTAGTTGATAATAACAATAGTCAGTGCATTCTTCTTAACGACTCACATCAGATAGTTACACAATATAAACTCACAGAAAGTGCTTGTGACATCTGTGTGACGGGAGACGAGGAAGTGGCTGTATCTGTGTATGATTCAAATAAAATTAAGATTCTGTCAGTCAGGGATGACGTCATCAGTCCAGTCAGAACAATAACAACTAAATATGAGTGCTCTGGAATTACGGCAGCTGAGTATGGAGAGATGGTTGTGGCTTGTGATTGTGGTAATAAGAAGTATTGCTGGAGTCTGATCAGAGATGGGAGAGAGGTTAATTATTCTGATCAGTATGACTCAACATCTGGATACTTTAGCTACATAGCACTGAATAACTCTAACACACGTGTCTTTGTTATAGTGCCTGATACAAATTCCCTTCTATGTTTCAATATGGAAGGCAAGAAGCTGTGTACCTACTGTCCAGTCTACCTCAAATGGCCTTTAGGAGTAGCTGTGGACAAGGATGACAATATCTGTATTGCTGGATATAGTTCTCATAACATTCATCAGATATCACCAGAAGGGTGCATTCTACAGGTCATAACTACCGGAGTTCCACAGTATCCATGGGCAATAAGTTATGATAACAGTAGGGATACATTTATCAGCACAAACAATTCTGAATATCACAAACTTCACATTTACAATCTGAAATAAAAATAAATAAATTGAAATTCCAATCATTATGCCTCGTGTGATAACTGTGTTGTGCAGTAAATGCCAGTACAGGTTTCATTACTGGTGCTAATAATTTCATCTCGTGTCTTATGTGATAACTGTCTTCTGCAGGATCTCACTGAGGCTTTTTCAATGGATAAACAGTACAATATTGTAACATCTTTTACATGATAATAGTTTGGGTAGTTTTATGTGTGAACCTTTTAAATGTGATGATCGTAGTTTTATTAATTATGACACTAAAATGAGCATAACTTCTTTATGTATTCATGGGCACTGTTTAACCTCTGTCCCTTTTATACGTAATTATTATATCCTTTACTTACCAGCAGTATTAGATAATTATTTAAAGGAAACAGGAGAAAAGTATTTTTCAGATTCTACCCTGAATTTCGTACTTAAAATGAGAATGTTATTGTTACCATACAAAGTGAAACACGATTTAATAGATAAATTTTGATCATTCATGGTGGTGAATGATTACCAAATCAATATTATAAAGAGAAATCAGAAATTAAAATATTTATTTTTCATGCACCTATAAGGTAAATAATTTTATCTTTCTATGCATTCTTCTGAACAATTTAGATCAAGTAGCTACAAAGTACAAACTCAAAGGATATCTTTGTAACGTTTGTGTGATGGGTGATGAGGTTGTGGCTGTATCTGTGACTTACCATCTGGATTCTACAACTACATAACTCTTAATAACTTTAAATCACGAGTCTATGTTGCTGTGCCTACTACAGATTCCCTTCACTGTTTCAATATGGAAGGCAAGAAACTGTATACCTACAGTCCTGACAACCTCAAATGGTCTTTTGGGGTAGCTGTGGAAGGGATAACAACATCTATGTCGTTGGATCTGATTCTCATAACACTCATCAGTTATCACCAGAAGGTTGCACACTACAGGACATAACTAGCGGAGTGCCAAGGATCCATGGGCAAATCAGTTTGGACAACAGTAGAGATACTTTTATTATCACAAACAGTTCTGAAAGTCAAAAGCTATACATTAACCAACTGAAATAACAATTAATAAACAGAAATTACTATCTGAATGCCTTATGTGGCAAATTTCTTGCGCTGGAATAGTCAGTACAGATTCCTTTAAAGGTGCAAATAATTTAATATATGTAAAATAATTCTGTTGCTTACATAAAATGAGAATTTGCTGTTCTTTTTGTAATTCCTGATTATAACTGCGTATAATGATTATGACAGAATGATGATAAAACATGATTAAATATACTAACAACTGCCTTGAAATTATTGTTGTTATGCGTTTAACACCATTGTAAAGCACAGTAGATATGCTATACATTGCAGACAGTATAATGTTTGGAGGAAGAACTTAGGTGAAGCCGGGGAAGAACCAGCAGCCAACAGGAAGCTACCCGCAAGCTTCTCACATACCCGAGTTGCCCATATAGACAGAGGTGAGATGTCAGGGATCTGTGAAATATCAGTGATCTGTAAAAGCCCCTGCTTGAAATTAAATACATTAAGGAGTATACATGGGCACGAAGTATCTATAAGTCTTGATACAGGATTTCAGTGTATAAGTCCTTATATAGGAGTACTCTTTAAGCCATGATACAGCAGCACTATGTATTTATGCGTCTTTATATAAGGGCACTGTGTATTTATAATTATTTAAACAAGAGGACTGCATATGATACACGGGTCACACTACCAAGCAAAGTGAGTGACTAAGTTGCATACAAATGTAAACCTCTCCTTCTTCTGTTAGGAACGCAAAAAAAACGACTTCAACCTGTGATTTTTTAGATGTACATTGACTGACCATAGTTATTTAGATGCCTCCTCACCTTAACCAGGCTAGTGTTATGTTGTAGCGAAATGTATTCTTCAAGCCATCAAGTAGCTAGTTTTGATTTCAATTATACCGACAAACTCCTGCACATTCGCATGCATGTGTTTTGATACCTGATTGACCATTAACCCTTTCCCAAATAAGTTAGCAACTATCAGTGGACGGTTTCCACATATTATCCTTTGATTATAAAAAGAGACAAACTTGTGCTTCGAAACTTTAACAATAGTATGTAAACAGCAATGTGTATTTGAAGAACATAATCGGTGATCTAGATATTTAAACTGCCTCTTGTACACTATTTCGTGACAAAATTAGTTTGAAATAGTACTGTAAGCGAACCAGTAACGGGACATAATGGCGGACGTTGCTGTGTCTGGGAAGTACCAGTTTATTAGGTTGTCTGTTTTCGAAAACCGTTGGACAATTATATTCAGAACTATATACAATTCATAGAAAGTAAGGCCTAGGTATTATGTTATATTTAACTTTAAAATGCAGTTATGTAGGATAGAAATTTATGGGAAAACGCTATGCTGTGAAATTCACGAGAAGCGCCGTAACTTGTTAAGGTGAAAGCTGTTTTCTGACTTTAGTATTTGTGCAAATACAGAAGAAAAACAATTGCGAAGCAAATACTATTAAAGCAATGCCTAAACTTACTACAAGTACGTGGACAAATACTAAAAACATAAATTTGCAATCGTATCAATGGATTATTGTAATGAAGCTATTTAAAGTGAGTGGTTACATTACGAAAACCCCTTCGACTATAAAATATAGATGCACTCATATGTCAGTGTTGATTCTGTCGGAAAGAAGGTTTTAATTCATATGAGTCATGTATGTAATTTTATGCATTTAATTTTGTTATGTGTGAATAGTTACGGTAATGTTTCATCATCAGCCAAAAAATTAGAGTCGAACAGTATGATATAAAGACGTGTGCATTTGCCCTCATGTACATGGAGTTGTCTCAAGTGCGATTACAAATCTTTCCAGTGCCATATCAGAAAGTAATAAAAAAAACAAACCTGATTACGGGTAGTTCATTAAGCATTTTTACTGACTTGCAGTTACAATAATGTAATTTGGTTACTCGGTTACAATTTGTTACAATGTAGTTTCAGTTATTCACTTTTAAAGTCGTATGTCCAAAATAACTCAGAGAATTTTCCACCTGAAAATAAAGAATTTCTTAAATTCAATCTTGAAGGCAAATATGAATACTGGAAAATAGAGGGCACAATTCCAATAAGAAAAACACAGACTATATATATATATATATATATATATATATATATATATATATATATATATATATATATATATATATATATTGCATTGCTTGCTTTGCTTCCACTTCTCCGTGCACAAGAGTTCATTACAAACAAAATTAGGAGTCTAACCTGTAATAATGTTTAATGTTATATTATTACAGGATAGACTCCTAATTGTATTTGTAACGAATCCCTGTGCTCCGTGTTGAGCTCTTCTTCCTGTACTGTCCAAAAGGAGAGAACACTACTCCCTAAAATTGATGTCTAGCTTGACTCCTGATATCTATGTCTTTATAAAGAGTACTGTGCATCTCTGTCTTTATACAGAAATACTTCATATAAAAAAATCTTTATACAGGAACACCGTATCTACAGCTCTATAGGTCTTTCTACATTGGTACTGTCTATCGTTAAGTCTTTATACTGGAGCATTGTTTATCTATAATTCTTTATACTGGAGCACTGTGTATCTATAAGTCTTCATTGTATACCACTATGTATATACGTCTTTATACTGCAGTCATGGGCGCCCGCAGCATAGGTCAAGTTGGGGTCACATGACACCTCTAGAAATTATACTGCAAACATGGCTGTCAGAATAAAAAAGGAATTGCTTGCTTGTCCTTTTCAAGGGAATTTGACTATAGTAACAATACTGCATTGTTAATTCCCAAACCCATGTAGTAACATTACTCTATATCCATGCACTGATTTTGTGATCTCCAAAACCTGATGTAGTAACAGTACTACAAAGCTATCCCCCCAAACCCATGTAGTAGCATTACCCTATGTCCAAGCACTAATTTTGTGATCTCCAAAACCTGATGTAGTAACAATACTATAACTGATGTAGTAACAATACTACATAGCTATTCCCCCAAATCCATAGAGTAACATTACCCTATGTCCAGGCACTAATTTGTGATCTCCAAAACCTGATGTAGTAACAATACTACCACTGATTTAGTAACAATACTACATAGCTCTAATGTTATCCCCTACATCCATGTATTAATATTATCCTATGTCTAGGCACTGATTTGTGACCTCGAAAACGCGATGTAGTAACAATACTACATAGCCATCACAGCCATCCCCCAAAACCTATGTAGCAACATTACCCTCTGTCCAGGCACTGATTTTATGATCTCCAAAACCTAATGTAGTATCAATAATACACAGCTATGTCCCAAACCAATGTAGTAATATTACCATATTTCCAGGCACTGATATTTTGAGCTCCAAGACCTGATGCAGTAAAAATATTACAACTGATGCAGTAACAATGCTGCATAGCTCTCCTGCTATCCCCAAACCCATGTAGTAACATTACTCTATTTCCATGGTAACAGTCTAACATTCATTTTTCAATTTGAAAAATATGATGTTGTAAGATTATTACAGCTGTGCCTCACACTGCCTCCAGAATATAAAAGAAAATTCAGTGTTGTCTTTATGAAATTGTTATATCTTTGTATTTAATATTAAATATCATTACTATTTGCAAATCCCTTCTTCATAGTAGCATTACCATTCCGGTGGCCTAAGTGGATAGATCCACCTCAGATGCAGGAGGTCACAGGTTTGAACCCTGGATGAGTCATACCAGAGATTTATAAAAATGGTACTAACAGCTACCTTGCTAGGCACTAAGCATTAAGAGGTTAGTGTTAAGATGGGTCAGCCTGGTGTCAGGATAAATGTGACTGGGTGGGACATCATGCCACATCTCTGCGGCATGATGCCCCAATGCTAGATATCACTATAAACTGCCACACAGACATCATAGCAATATGAGTGAAAAATTATTAAATCTACATCAAAAATCCAAATCACACACACATAGTAATATTACTCTACTGATTATCAACTGTGACTACCTTCCCAAGCCAACATTGCTGATCTCCATGCTCAATGTAGTAATAATAAAACCCATCATATGACTTTGTGTAGAATAAGAAGATTCCATTTGAAGCTTAGAATTTTAAGTAATACACAAGGATGTGCTGAGTGTTTAATACAGATTTGTAATCACAAGGATGAAATTTCAAATCCAATACTACATGGATTCTTTTTCTCACATTTCTGTGCTAATAGGGTAGTCCAGGTCAAAAATGCATACTGTGAATATTGCTATAACTTTCAAGCTGCCAATCAACACTTAAAATTTCCTTACCATAACATAGAGCATAAAAAGTTAGATTTACACTGCAATATTCAGTGTAACTTTCAGTGACACGTAAAACCGTTTCAGCATTCAAAGAATAGTAACAGTAGTTAAAATGGCTATAGTAATTGCAATACATAGGTCTGAATCGTGTACTGAATATAGTTTGTGCAATGATACAGATATCAACAGATCGCAAGAATAAATCCACTTTTATCGATAAGATTAATCAAGACAGACAAATAATAACTACATAGTTCTCAATTAAACTTTGAGCAAGAATTGATTTAAACTTCAGAAAAAACACAGAGAATATACATTTTTAAGCAGAAATCAATTGCAACAACAGTTTTGTCACTCAGAATTGGACTATATATGCTGTTAATGTAGCTAGGTTGATCGGCGTGAAACATGTTTGTGGGACTTGAACCACTGCTTAATTTAATATGTAAATATGTTGCAAGTAATGTTTAATTTGATTATTGGGGAAAAAATTTCAAGTGATGACGCAAACAATTGTTTGATATTTTGTGTGCACTATGCTCCCAGCAAATTGTCAATATATTGAGAAGTCAGGTGTGAAGCACAAGCTAGCAATCTTGCACTGTTTTTCTACAATGGAAAATACAACCATACACATATGAATGTGAGAATAATTACTATATTACCTAGCTGGGGTTAGCTCAGGTGATTAGGATGCATGTAATTTAACATCAGATTACGTAATTCATGCTGGGATCAGCCTGATATAGATAAGCTGTGATCAGCCCAGAATACACTATAATGCTGGGATCAGCCTAGCATAGATTGTTTTACTGAAGTAGTGAAGTTACTGTATATATATATATATATATATATATATATATATATATATATATATATATATATATATATATATATAGTGCCGGATTACCCAATAGGCAGAGTAGGCACCGGCCTTTTAGGGGCCCCGCGAGAACAGTTTATTAAAATTGTTGGTAGGTAAAATTAAAAACATATTAGGAGATAATTTGCGATGGTGGCCCCAAGATTTCGACTGCCTAGGGGCCTCCACAGGGTTTAATCTGGCACTGTATATATACTATATATATATATATATATATATATATATACATATACTACTATATATATATATATATATATGTGTGTGTGTGTGTGTGTGTGTGTGTGTGTGTGTGTCTCTGTATGTGCTTAGTGACTTGGTGGCACATGTGATATTTGTTATCATGAATAGAGTTGAATGGAGAAATAAGTTAGTATACTCATGTAGTCTTCATTTTTCTCACATTGCATGTATGAAACATTTATTTATACATGTCTACATTTTTATTTAAGAAATTGGGTTTATAAGGCCAACGAAATGAATTAATTGTAATGTTGCTATATTGCTACATAGCAGATACAACTTTGTCAGACTTTATCTGGCTCACAATAATTTTACTAAAATGTAGATCTCCAAACTCAGTTGAACAAGATTACTACATAGCCTGTATGTAAGACTGTAAGACTGGAAATCAAACTCCCTGTAGTAATATTATATTTTAATACAACGTATAGATATTTCAATTTACAATTTTATAAACAGCTTAAACAGCCTCTATTATCACCATGTATAAAATACAAACTTCTACAATTATAACTTGACATTCTGCAGTCAATTACTATAATCCTTTTATCAACTTACATGATTGTATGCATGAGTGTCAAATGAACAACTAGTAAACAATTCCTTACTGCCTTTTACTTTTATCATGTGTCCATAGAAGTTGTCCATTGACTTTGTTACCACAATAATAAAACATGAAAAATAGTATCAGTACATTTTTGATACATAGAAAAAAGCATGTAGCTTGTATGAGAACAGTAATGTCTTGCAAGAATCAAACTGTAAAAAGGAAAGTAAATCACACAAATCTTACAAATCTAATTTGCTTTGTGTCCTATGGTTAATAGCCAGTTTTGTGTCACATGTCAATGGCCATTTATGGGACAAGTCACAAGATTGTTAGCCTTACTTTAAATAACTTCTTATTTCAGTTTCCACCTTCTCTTTGTTAAAATTTTATTTCATAAAAATTGTACCTATTGTAACATGTACTGGAAATATATGTAACAGATAACCTCTATATATATATATATATATATATATATATATATATATATATATATATATATATATATATATATATATATATATATCTTTTTGTCATTTGTTTCAAGTTTTATTGCTATTTTTCTGGTGTTGTATATTAAGTCATTGTTCTGTACTTTTCCTGTTGGTGCTTCACAGAATATAAAGGTGGTTTCTTCTGAAAAAACGCCCAGATAAAATTGTTTGTTGTTAAGTTATACCAGTGCTAGCTCTTAATCTCTCTCCTTCCTGCAATGAAACAGAAAATAAAAATTGGTTGATTACTTCTAATATGAAACACCAA
>JAECUM010002206.1:0-36759 GCA_016617855.1 Megalonaias nervosa
TATAATGTGGACTTAGTACAGCGCTTCATTTTTTCAAGCTCTAAGCGCTTTACAATATTAGGTAATACATAAAACACATACAACGACAAGATTACAAAACAAACACCATGAAATTACAAAACAGAAACATCCTGGCAATACTTGAGGAGTAAAACTAAGTCTTTGCTTCTGTTCTTGTAGTCAAAATAGGTGCGTTTTGAGAGTACTCTTGAATCAGATCACAGTGTCCTTGTGTATAAGATTAATAGGCAGTTCGTTCCACGTAGCTGGGCCCTGGTACGCAAAAAAAAATTTTAAAAAATATTAAAAAAAATAATAAAAAAAACAAAAAACTAAAAAACAAAAAAAAAATTGTCTGTATGACTTCGTTTCCACAATGAGAAAAATGAGAATACGAGCGGCGGAAGAGGGGCGTAAGGTTTTAGATGGGGTGTACACATGGGCGAGGTCAGATATGTATACTTAACTGGAACCAGTCAACGAAATGTAGCATAGTGAACAGATTTTGTGCTTGATTCTGGATCGAACGGGTAACCAGTAGAGGTTACAGAAGGTTGATGTGCTCTGTGTCTCCGTACTCTAACGATAATTAATCTGAGTAGCTGTTTTGGACTTTTGAAGTTTCTGTAGTAGATAATTCGACGAACCGGATAGAAATTAGTTACAATATTCCAATCTTGAAAGTACAAAAGTCTTTTAGTGTCATCACCGAAAGAAAGGCCTGAATGGAACTGATGCATCTCAGCTCCAGATATGCATCATTCCATATGTTCATGACATATTGGGGTAATGAGAGCGTATTGTCGAGAGTGACAGCTAGGTTTCGTACTGACTGTTTGAATTTAATGTTGGTATTTCTGATACTTCTTGTTTGAGGTAAAGGATGTGAATGAAAAAGTCTTTGTGAAGTGATCAGGATGGCTTCAGTTTTATTATCATTGATCTGCATCGTTTTACATGTCGTCCATGACTTCACATCGGAAATGCACCTCTCTACGCCTTGTATGGTTGCCTCAACGTCATTTGTTCAGCTAGATTTGTGTATCTGATTTTCGTCAGCGTACAACTGTTGAGACACGGGATGTCGATCTATGACGCTTGAGAGTAACTGAGTGTCTTAAATGAAAAGAACGGGACCGAGAACAGAGTTTGTGGAATACGAAACATAGACCAACTGGGCTGGAAAATTTTCCATTTACAGATATAATTTGTGCCATGTTGACTAAGTAGGACTTGAACCATAGTAAGGCTGTGTCGTGAACATGCTGGAGAAGGTGAAGTAATATATCGTTGTCTATTTTGTCAAACATGCCGCAGACAAGTCAGGGATGGTGAGGACTGTAATCTTGCCCTATCCAAAGCATGAGAGGAGGTTGTTAACAGCTCTCAAAATAGCAGTTTCACCACCGTTGCAAGGGCGATATGCGGTCTGTACAAAAAGACTATTTGAATTCAGATGAGATGCAAGTGTTGGTAGAACAAGTTTTTCTTTAACTTTTGACATGAAAGGAAAGTTAGATAAATGACGGTAGTTCTTTAAATCGTTATGGTTAAGAGTCGGTTTCTCCAAAAGACCCTCTTCAATTGCAGTTTTGAAAAGTGATGGAAATTCCACAGATGGGAAAGAAATATTAATAACATTGGTTAGTGAAAACAATATTGAATCTAAGCACTCAAGCAGCATTGATGTCGGATTCAGATCGAATTCACATGACTGCTCCATAATTGTGTGTATCAAATACGTAGAGACTGGTTTAAAATGAGCAACATGCACATCTAAGATATTTTGAAAATTTAAAGGAAAGAGTAAAACTGATCAGAAAAAGTAAGAAGACAAAAATATAATCAATATTAATCCAGTAAAGTAAATTGCAGAACCCAATATGCAATAACGATAAGAGAGTCAGAAAGACGACCTATAGCATCAGTGTTTAAATGCTGACATTCTTTAAGTAAAGGAGTTGTTCTTGTTTAATTTATTAAGGTTATTATTTCTACATTTATAGCCTTTGATATAATCTGCTTCGTTATTTTTTAAAGTTCTTTAGAAAAGAGTAAATTCCGCCGAATTAGCCCTCGAGCTGGTCTTTGTAATAGACGGGGTAAAGTTTCTGACTAGTCTTGTTAGGATATCTTTGAAACTTTGGAGTGATATATATATATAATTTTATTGTGTGCTTGACATATGTCCGTAATTGTGGGAAGTAGTTTGGGCCTAACTGTTTAGCGGCATTTTTTAAGTACACGTTTACCTGGATTTGAGTTCAGGACATTGGGTTTTCTCTTGTAAAATTCATAGTTTATCTGATTTTTCTTAGGTTGTTTGCTAAACTTTGAATAAACAGACTTGACCTTGATGGCGAATTTTATGGGAACGTAACTAATATCCTCGTGATATTATTATGTCTTATGGTTTAATATAAGGTTCTGAATTAAACAAAATTCTTCCATTTTAATATCAGATTTTGTGGAATCACTTTTAGTTGTGTTCAGATATAATTTTTTAGAGGAATTATTGTTCAAATTATTCACTGCAATTGCGAAGTACTCATTGGCATTTTGGACAAAAACGCTATTATGGCATTATTGGGAATTCATTGAAAGACATTCTGGATTATATCATTTTGATAAATCATGACTATAAGCACATTGACACATTCAAGGCTATTGGTACATCAAAACGTTAAATATTGAAATTCATAGGGAACATTCTATACTTTTGAATTTGTGATGGCATATTTAGGATTATTTGAAATTAAATTCACAATATTGTACGTTTCGTCTTATATTTTCATTTTGTAGTTTAGAGAACTAAAGTATTTCTTGAATTTGATTAAACTTGGTTTTGCTTTTTCTGTTACCTAGTTTAAGACCATAGAGTCGTAACAGAAATTGGGAGCCGATCCAGGATACGAATTTCTTGAAATTATTTCGGAGAAATTAAAATTGCATCTGAAATTAAAATATACATGTTGTCGACGTTTTCGAAGTTTTCGTTATCCCTGGATATCGATTTTAATTTTAATTTAAAGAAGAAGCGCACGTTACATTATCTAAACAGTTTTATTACACCACTCATTATTCAACCTTTTTACATGTTAGACATAGCAGGATACTTTCAAAGGTCCGTTTGATTGAAATCAGATGATTTAGTCATTGATTTAAGTCATTCAAAGAGCTTATCTGAATGATCTTTTTTAACTTTTGTTACATATGATGATAAACTATATAGATTGTGTGACCCAAATGACTTGTAAATAGCTTTATAATTCTTACATTTAAAATGAGTCTAAATTTAAAAAAATGTTGGATTTGTTCATCTAATTGTAATTGTGTGTTTGTACACTAAATTATCAAAATATTCAACATGTAAGTTTAACTTCTAAATAAACACATGAAGGATGATAGGATATGCTCAAATAATTGCAATGTTTTATTGCGTTTTTGAAGATTCAACGCTTGAGTATTGACTATAAAATAGGAATATCATACGTAAGCTGCAGGTTTATTTGGTCGGGCACCATTAGGAAGAATAGCCTTGTCTGATCTCTTAGACGTTTGAATTTGTGAATATCTTATTATCTTTGCAATGCCTGGAATAAGACAAGATTTTGTTAGGCTCTACGGTGACATAATTGTCACTCCTTGAAACGCGGAATGTCATGCGATATATAAGACTTGTAATAAAGACTTGTAATTGTATAGTTACGAGTATGAAACAGCACTTTGAAGTCAGTAACCAGACACAGAGAAACAGTAACACGGAAGACTCCAAGTAACTTAGAAACCAGTAACCTCTGTTACTTATTTAAAATCAAATAAACGTGGGGCTTCCCTAGCACAATCAACCATCACAGAAGCGGCTTAAGCAATCTCCTAGCAATGTCAACTTTTTTATACAGATATCAGCAAGCATGACAGCACCATTATACCTGCAAGTGGCCCGCTTTATTGATGACACTAACACTACCTTCTCAGCTGTGGAACATGAAGAGTTTGTCAAACCTCAAATCTATTTTTGTGTTCACTATATAATCATACAATATGACCTGATACATTTCATTAAAATACAAAAATAATATTAAAGATAAAAATATTTGATTTAAATAAAAATGTCCGATCTTTAGATTTTTAAATAAAAGATAGTGATTATTTGATTGGTGTTTTCAAGTATTGCGAAAAGAGGAAGAGATAGTAGCATAGTGGAAGGATACGGGTTCCAACGGGACTTAACATCATGCACGTGGGATCCTCTATAATCCATAAAACAGGGAGTTAACAATCAAGCTATATTTGTAGGTGGGGCTGGGGTTAGGACCCTATGGCTCTACGGGAATTTAAAACTGAGGTTATAATGTTTGGGTTTATATGGCCTCAGATGAGACACTATAGCTTCTAGCCCGCATTTGCATTAAGCCAGAAGTTTAACATGTCTGTGATACTCTGGATAAAAGTATGGAAATCCTATGTTTAAAAAATGTCCATATGATTAGCATGTGTGAGATACTCTGTGGATTAGATGCGAAATTCTATGTTAAATTGTTTCTTCTTTTCTTTGATTGTTTCGATGTTTGTTTGGTTTGGCTTGATTTCTTTTTTCCCATAGGGCTAACGTGTGTGGGTCGCTCTTGGATCAAAACTGGAAAGCCTCTGTTAAAAATGTCCTTCGTTAAAAATATTTCACTGGACGGGGTTTCCGGGTCTCAAGATACATCTATCCTCGGCGAACTGAGATAGGTATATTTGGACTTGATACACCGACTGTTCCAGGTCGTTAATCATGACATTAAACAATGTATGACTCAAAAACTTTCCTTGGGGAGTGCCATTCTCCAGTTTGAACGTGTCTGAGAGTTGATCACCTATTTTTGTTTTGATTTAATGACGAGGTCTACTAATCCATAATGGTTTAATTTTGCAAATACCGCCTTTAGTCCATATTAGATCATACGCCTTTTCGAAGTCGAGGTAAATACAACGATTAGGTTTCTGTCACATTTCCTCTTTGCATGAAAAGCCAATTTGATGCTCGTTTCTAGCCTAATTAATTGATCTAACGTTGAACTTATGTGGAAAAAGCCGCTTTTGGTTTTATGATATTGAATGTTTGTTTTCATGGTGGTGATTTAGTCTGTTGTTTATCATTACATCCATGATTTTGCAGATATTATTTGTTAGGTAAATTGGCCTGTGTGAGCTGAGATCTGAAGGATTATTGCCTGGTCTAGGAACAGGAGTGACTATAGCCTGTTTCCAAGCATTTCGGATTTCTCCGGTTCTCCAGATTTCGTTGATCAGATCCGGTATCATCAGTTCCATTTTTTGTGGAGATTTTTGCGTATCTCGTACCTTAATTTGTCTCCTGGCGATGTTGTTTATCCTTTTGAGTGTCTTTCAACGTTCATGCATAGAAAAATACACGTTCAGAGGGCTAGAGTGATTTCCTTTAAAATGAACAAGTGGCGGGATTTCTGATGATTCTGAAATGTAGTAGTGTGATTTGACTTACTGCTAGTTTGTTAGTTTTTCTTTTTCCTGGGAATTTATGGGTATAGTGAGATTTCCCAATAATATACTTAACTTTATCCCAGACGTGTTTCTCATTTGCTTTGGTGTTTAAGGATGAGCTGAATTCTGACAGAGTTTTTTGTTTGGCGACTAGAATGACTTTTGTGGTAAGGTTTCCCTTTTCTTTGTATAATAGGAAATCTGATGAACGCTTGGATCGGGGGCCGGCCGCAATGGTGAAGGTTTTCACGTCCACTCGGCGTATCTGATTCTTGGCTGTCGCTCTGCTCAAAGTGTGACTGAAGTCGTTTCCTCTTTTGGTGAAACTTCGACACGGCAAAAGCAGAGTCTTCCTTTATCGACGACTGTTTTTTTGTACGCGTCAGCATTAACTAGCAAATGAAAAGCGGTACTAATTTGATTTAGTCTCAGGCGGACATCCACTCCGTTCAATAGATATTTGTCTTTGAAACACATGTCTAAATGTAAACGATCCATCAATTCTAAACTGTGCCCGTTATTGTTTTGTTTCGATGGTCATTAAATCCCAAATTGTGGTTTTCATTATCATCTACAATCAACGCTGTGTTGTTGAACCTCTCGTCAGGTTTCCATACTACTGAAGCATCCACAGGTATCTTCTTGGCTTCTTTTCCCTACGTCAAGAGATATTTTAGGTACGCCCGGTATGGGTAAGTATCCATGCCACTGTTGACCAGTTTGGTATTCAAGTACAAATACACTTCACAGAACAAATAATTCATGAACTTGTTGACGGAAGCTATACTGGCATCACCGCCTGGATTACTGTGACTTTCAAGTACAAGAGACTGTTATTCAGATCGATGCAATCTTCAGTCTGACTAGTGATTTCAAATTCGATAGGAGCTGAAGTAGTCAAGGAAGACACATGATGAAACTCTATCCATTGGGATTCTTGCATTGCCATCATGGTAGGTTGCGTGGCAAATAGATCGAGTTATGACCTGGAACATTCGCAAAAATATTGGTGCATCATTTTCTTAATAATCAAAGATTTTTAATTCACTAGCTGTTCTTTTTCTATTCATTCTCGAAACATGTTTGTAAGCTTTGAAGGGGCTTCGAACCACTTTATACCTTGTCTTTACTGAGGCTTGGAAGAAGAAGGAATGCCTTGACCAGCAGCGTGAAGCGTATTTACAGTGGTCTCTCTGCGACCCAAAATGTCTTTTCTAGTATAAAGCATCATATTGTTTGCTTGTTCTCAGGACGGTTTATTTAGGACTATGTTTGTTGATCACAGCATTTTGAAGAAATTATTTTCCTTGCGTCAACGCGGCATCTTTTAAAGCCTGCAATCCTCGAGTCACCATCGGTTTTAAGATGGGGACGACCCAACGCAAAGCGGATTTGAGCATATCTCCTAAACTATGTTTTCGTTGTCAAGTGATTTTTTGGTACACAGGATACATGTCCCAGATCTTCTGTAATACCAATATTGACACTGTCAACATACAATTTACTGACAGGAAAGATAATGAGGATATACAAATTCACGTTGAACATGATACGTCTTTCCACATCATTGAAAGCAGCGACCGTAGAACCCACTTTGAAAGGAAGGACTCTCATTAACGGAGCCGCTGTGTTTCCCACCACATTGTACTCCAACACATTGGAGTAAACAAACATCAAAATTCATTCCTTCGTTTAGTTCGAAATATTCCTGGAAATATTTGACGAATCGCACGTTACTCTGTATTTCATTCATGGGACATGTCAAAGTCTTTGCTCGAAGTAGAATATAACCAAGACGAAAAGTAATGCCAGGGGTTTAGCATCCTTAAGATGCATGTCAAGACAATGAGAAATTCAACGGTACTCGATCTTAAAACATTTGTGATGGGGGGGGTTTGGGGGGGGTTCCGGGGCTTTGCTGTTCGTCGAACACAGAGGCTTCTATTCGACCAGACGTTAAGTATTAAAATAATAACCTACAAGAAAATGCTGGGTACAAGCAAGTAATTGAGAATCGTGACGTGATGGTGTCTTAGAGTCGTAAGTCATCGGATCATTTCTTACATTTCTTTGTTTAGGATTTCGACAACAAAAGTGTTATGTTGTTCTTCGATGTTCATAATTTGCGTGGTATGAAGGAATTCTACCAAAGCGACTTTGCAATGAGCTTCGTAATCCAGTTGTGTGGTCCGAGGTAATTCGACCGTGAGACAACAGCTGTTGTTGGGAAACGCATCCACAGAACTGTCACTTGGTAAAGTAAAATACAGTTGTTTACTTATAATTCGATGGCTCTGCTTTCTGAGGAGTCACAAAAGTCAAAGAAGTTTCCATTTGTTCCAAAAGAAGACTATTGCTGTTGTTGCGGTGGTGGTGACTCGCGTTCCTTGCAAGGCTACCTCTGTTATTGCCTGTAGAATATTAAAACGAAGGATTGGAAAGAAGATAACCTAAGCAAGTGCTACGTAAAGAGGTCCACAATTATTTGTTTTCCTTCTGTACACTCACATTGACGATGGCGGCTCCAGTGACACAATACACCACAAAGATTTGGTATAAAAATACGATTTGCGTTTCAGGCACATGTTCTCTATACCACATCCCAAGGGGCTACTTTTGTAGTTTCTGAAGAGAGGAAATCTAACATAATCAGGTCGCTAATGTGTTTTAACGGCATGGGCAGCCACTTTTTATAGTCGATGAAACAAAACAAATATTTGTAACTGCGATTGTACCCTGCCATATTAAAGACATTGACTGAATCGGCTTGCCATTCATTGAATAATGATGCCCGCAACCTTGGTGTGACTTATGGAATATTTTCGTCGAATGGGTTAGTGTTACGTGTACGTCGCTGTAACCATCGCCACACCTCGGATAAACGTGCTCTAAGTTTAGTTTTAGCAGTAAGATACAATTTTGGAACTCCTCTGTAACCTGCAGCATGGGCAAGAATGTGGTAAATGCTAACAAAAAAGACTATCCATAAGGGCTGTCTTAAATAATTCACCCTCTTTTCACCGACGCTACTCTTCGTTTCGTGGGGTTCGCAGACTGCTTGACGTGTCTGATGAGCCAAAGGAGTAGAAATAGAGGATGATGGTTGGAATGGGATCACGCTTTATGTCATGTATCATTTCTGTCTTCCCTTATTTCATTTCTTCTTCTGACAAAGAAGGGGTCGACATCGTTGTTTTGACCCGAGCTTTTATTTCTTCTCTATGGGGAGTGGAGGAAGGGGTCAAGAAGGAAGCGGGTGCCAACAGAGTAGGGATGGGAGCAGACATAGTTTGAAACAATTATAGTGTGTCATCTTCTTCACCTTGCATCAGTGTAGCTGCGTCTGTCTTGGTAAATTGAAGTGGTTGGATTTTCATGATCTCCTTGAAATCATTCTGAGTCGGTTTAGTTATTTCATATAAAGCTTTCTGGTTAAAGAGTTGAAGACTTTGCAAGGCTTGGCCGTACCGTTGTTAATTTTCTGTTTCTGACAATCAGTGCGATTCATTATTGATTTTATTTTTGTTGAAACTGTGACATGTCGGTGAGATTAGGATTCGGAGGTGATTGATATGTCTGTTGTTCGTATCAATGATGTAATTCCATTCATCGCTTGTAGAACACTAAAGTCAGCTTTCGTTCTTCCATGATATTCCAAGGTTAACGTATAAGGCCTTTCCAGAAAATGGGTCACTTTTATCTTCTTACGATACCTCCTAAAAGTGGCCCAGTAATCGATCCAAACAAAGGAGCAGCCACTTGTATCAAAGGTCTTATCAACAATGGCAGAAATTCTCCGCGTTGCACCGGCATCTTTTCCTTAGCCTGATGGGTATTTTGCTTTGACCATTTGGCGAAGAACATTTCAATTATGTCCCAAACGTTCTTTCTGGTGCTTGGACGAAGGCACCGTTCCTTTCAAGGCGTTCAAACAACATTTACACACCGTATCGATGATTTCTTTAGGTGCTGTTTGAATGAGTT
The DNA here is from genome assembly GCA_016617855.1 of Megalonaias nervosa. Taxonomy (NCBI): domain Eukaryota; kingdom Metazoa; phylum Mollusca; class Bivalvia; order Unionida; family Unionidae; genus Megalonaias; species Megalonaias nervosa. The sequence continues at coordinate 9,493 of JAECUM010002206.1, forward strand.
GTTTTAGCATCGGTCGATTGGATTTTGTCAGTACCAACAACACATCCGAATGTATGGGTAAACGAGGAGGAAGTGCCTTTCTTTTTCTTTTCTTGTGTGTCTTAGTAGAAGAGTAGTGGTGTGCACTTCTTGTGGGTGACCTTTTTCTTTTAGGTTCAAAAAACACTGAAGTGAATCGCCTTGCCCACTTCTTTTTTATACTGGAATTCGTCTCCACTAATTTTCGGTACCTCGTAGCAACTTCATAACGGGCATCACTTGACGCTGAGGTGTTTTCAAGGAACTAAATCTTGACAGCACTTTATAGTATCTCTGGACGCTGGACTTGGGTGGGGCAGTTTTTAGCGGCAGCAGCTGCCGCTAAAGAAGAAAAAGAGGACGTCGCCGCTGTAGAAGTTCCTTCAAAAATTGGTTTCCATGTTGTCATAAAATTTCTGCTAGGAGTGTTTTTCTTCCTCTTATGGCTTTTCTTTTTCTTGGGGTGTGCACTGGCCGTGGCAAAGCCGCTCTTGTTCTGGAACCTCTTTTAGGAGAGGATTTTCTGGGCTGTCACTTGGGTATAAAATCCGATTTTGAGAGGGAACGAATGAAGACAGCACCAAGAGAGTAGCTACCCTAAAGTTTCAAAATTTTTGTTTATTGGTTTGAGTATCGATTCTCGGATCTTCCATTTATGACAAGCCCAGTTTCTATTATTCAAAAACGCGTTTGGTTTGATGTGGGATGTGGATGATAACTTGAAGTAATTAAAGTGCTGAGAGCGTAAATCATCGAACACTTCTTTGTGATTGGCTTTTAACAAATATGTACGGACTCGTGCAGTGTTTTATCACTGATGCCGTACAGAGCACGAATCACTTTGGCTGGAAGATGAGATTGAAAGGAAGTCATATCAACAAATGCTGAACAGAAAAGAAATGTGGATGTTTTTATAGCTTTCACGCCGATGGAGAACGGTAAATGACCGGTCTTCTTTCTTGGCACCAGTAGATGGGTACAAAATCTCAAATAATCGGGTAGAACGGGTTTTAAATCGACTAGTAAATAGGCATGAGGTTTTTGGGTTGCATGGTCGTACGCATAATTCAGCAATGGAGGTTCTATCTGTTTGGCTAACACTTGCACTTGAGAGTTATCTCTGGGACTTTTAAACAAGACCACATAACAGACATGGTGACTGATGGTGAGATGGGCTTTAATTTGTTGAAGCAAATTTTGTGTAATGCGTGTTTAATTCCTTCTTCGTCTTCTCCTAATATGTCATCAAAGATGACCAGGTGTGTTTGACTGGAGTCAGGCACGATCCTGTCATCTTTCGAGAGGAGTGCCTTCGAGAAAGTCCATGGATTTTCCTTGACTTTCTTGAAGTAGCGTGTAAGCCAATTGCCACTCTTTGTAACACTACACGATACGTTTGGTTGGACGATCCATCAAATGGGCTTTGTGTTCGATCACACGTTTGACAAATTCGTTTGTGCCTGAACCACCCGGTCCAGCAATAAACATGTGAAATGGATGACGAATAGAGAGTGGCTCGCAAACTGGACGATCGAACTTTACGTCAATGACTTTGAGAGCGGAGGAAGTAAAGAAGTATCGATCAGAAAGCTCAACACTTTCAAAGAAGGAGTTTCTCGTGCACATACAAAGTGAAGGAGAAACCATGATATCTTTGCAGGAACTGTTCGAAAATAGTCCAAAATGAATCTGCTGATAAACGAAATCCCAAAACTTTAGTCACTGAGACGACCACGACATGGCGTCTCAAATTCAACCGAATCAAATGTTTATACAAGGTTTTGGTAATCCTGCAAGGTCTGAATACTCCATATCCTTCCACAGAATCTGTTGCAACACTAATAATAAAGGTCTTGGCATGGTAAACTTATATATCCACGTCCAGCAGATTCTGAATGTCCTTAGTCATGCACATCAATGTCTTTCTTGTGAATGAAACATATATGTAGTGCTGCCACTGGGTATTGGGTGATATATCATGCAAAGATAGATAGGACAGTAATGCACACACTCACATACGCTTGGAATCAACTTTCAAAGTCACAGTAGCCAGACATAGCCACAGGCAACGTGCGTTCTCTTACACTGGCCCGTTTCGATGAGCTGGTGGTGGTATCTTGAGTAGTTTGCACATACATGGATGGGATCCGAAGGGTGGTACAAGCACATCATCACGTTGACTATGAAAACCAGTATATGGTCGTGTTGCACCTCTTCCAGTACTAAAGAGGCAAGGTTCACGGTAATAAATATCATCAGTATCGCTAGTAGAATGACAAGGTAAGGTACACGCACGGCATCGCTTTCCATGATGGTAGTAGTAGATAACTGGCCATGCCGTGCTGCATTGATGATGTCACAGGGTACGGCATCAAAGCACAACATCGCACTCAGTTTTATCACTGAACCGGAGTACATCACATGTTTGTGGCTGTGTTCAATGATTCATCTTTCTAACTAGGCGTTTTCAGTCTTAATGAAGTGTAAGTATTGGAAGTCTTCTCTTTCGCATGCTAGAACTCAGCGTCTCCGTATGGTAAAGTGTTGTGCATTGGAAGTCGCACTCGTTTCTGGTACACGATGTAATAGATTTTTTCCAAACGGTGACTGACGATTTGGTGGTTTTGTAACCGAACACATTTATGTGGCTCCAAGGTGATCGTGAGAAAATGTTGATCCTCTCCGGGCTGCAGAGATTCTTTCAGCACATCAAAGTTCACCATTTTACTCGTTCAATAATTTAGTGTCAGTCCTTTGACTTTGCAGCTGGTGTGCATTTCTTTCCGTCGGTCTCGGTATTGGTAACCGTAAATTTTGAGACCGCCGCTTGCAAAACCTCAAATCTTGTCTTCAAAGTGTTCGTCTATGCATGCCACCAAACGATCCCCTTTAATATTTCTGTGGGGGCTCTCACAATGATGGATTTAAATGTAAATGTCCTCGTCAAGGTACAGGACTCGATCTCCTAACGTAAGGCTTCGTACAATTTTAAGCGAGTACTAGCTGTCACGTAGGCTGCAATGATGGCATTTCCAAAATCGATGAAAGGTGCAAGTTCTGGTTCGTCTTCGTAATTGACCAAGATCAAATCTTCACGAACGACGTCCACGTGTTTCATTAGTTTTCCTTTGTCGTCCATCAACCGTTGTGTTAATTTTCCAAACAAGTAATTTAGCATTACATTGACAAACGATCTCTTTCTTCGCTCTTTTCCGCGTGGTCCAAAGTGATGCCTTCGATTGAACGGTACCGTTCTTTGAATGCCGCTTGGTCTTCTAGAACATGACACCCAGATATCAGCTGGCTTCTTCTTTTAGTTTGAGAAATTCCTTGAGAACATGCCTTTCTGGGAGTAGTCGTCCTTTTGGCAGAGTTTTGTAGTTGGAAAGTGGTAAATTTCGTAGACTTTTAAAAAAGCAGTATCCAGATTTAGAGCATGAAACAATTCCACGCTGCCCAAAGTTTCAAAGCACGTTCTCCCTCGCTGTGATGGTCTTGGTTACAGGTTTCGGACCAGGTACGGCACGAAGGAAACATCAGTTTACCTTTGCAATGATGTGGTAAAAGGGATAGTACAAATGGGTGGGAGGAAAGACTTTGCATTTGGTCAAGCCTTAGTGCTGAAGAATGTGTTCCACATCGGTGTGTTCTGTCAAAATTTTGGGCTGTTCTGTAGGAAATCGACAATGTTTGCACACGCAACGATACATCAAACACACATCGATGTATTTGATTCTTCTTCTTCCTGAGATTCGTTCGCGTCGTACAGCAAGCGTGTAACATTTATTCGTCCTCCAAATAAATTGTCGCGTTGATCCAGTCGGTCGACAACCACCACGTCGTAACTTTCGGCAATGCGCCTAAACTCGGGTTCGGTTTCGAAACGTCGATTGTAGTCGTGCAAACACCTTTCTACGACGCGGTATCCTTGTTGTATTAACTTCAGGTGTCGTTGGTGGGTTACCTCGTATAATTATTCCATAGTGTACTCTGAGGTGGAGCTTTCCATGTGTTGTTGAGGATAACAGTTAGGGCATCCATGAAATAAGCTTCCATGAAATTCGTAGATGATGACTGGGTCTTCTACTCCCCAACCATCCACCGAAAAATTTCCAATTTTCTGTTAGCACCCCTCCCTTTCTGGCTTGTTGATCCATTTGTCTTCCATTATTCACAGAGTATCTGTGGCTGCTAAACTGGGTAGTTTGAGAGCGTATGATGGCAAGTGTCCTCGGACATGAATTTGTTGCGGTACACTAAGGAGCATGCTTTGGTGATGGTAGAGGCCTTCTTCAAAAGATCGATACCGCCGTATTTCAGAAACAATTGTCGAAATTTTTTACAGCAACGGAGTAAGATGCTTGCATAGGATCGGCAATATTTTAACATTTCTTCCTGAAAGTCAAAGTGGTTATAACCCTGAAAGTCTACCACGCGTAGAAGGTTTCTCATTGTTCAGTCAGCATATTGTCGAGGTCGTAATAGTGAGCGTCAGGCAAAGCGGGAGGAAAGCATGTTGATTCACTCCTGTATTTAAAATGTGTGGAAAATACCCTTTGGCCATTTCTCACATTACAAAGAAGAAATTAGGAATGTGAATGCCGGTCTCTTGCATACATTCGAAACAAAAAAGACGTAGGAGTAGCATTGGTTGTCGCTGCTGCTGATATCTTGGTATTGGAGGATGTAGGGTACTGTGTCTCTCTCGCGTAAGTTTCACCAAAGAATTTTGATACGTTTCTCTCAAATGTTTGAACACTAGCGGTGTTGTTTTCACTCTCTTCCTTCTCTTCACTTTTCAGTCTTATTCTTCTCTTGTTTCATTCCCTGTTCTTATTGCTGTTAAACAGATATTTGTTCATCTTTTTGGCGTAACGAAAAGGTCTCTAATTCTTCCTTTTGTTTCGTTCTAAACTCATCATAGGATGACAACGATGGAGAAGGAGATGAATGTGGTAATATTGGCAACAACTGTTGCAAAGAAGATACTAAATTTCACAAAATTGCAGTCATTATCCAGTGGATGGGCCTCTATGTCGACAATGGCAATTTAACATTACATAGTTAGTCCACAGTATTACAAATGTCGACAAAGGAAAATGTAATAAATTGCCCAATCAGAATGCGTGTAAAATGCTTCAGTCAGAGTGTGTTTTCTGCCTTCCAATCCGAATGCACATTACGCCTGACGTCATGTTTAGCAAATACACCGATGAGCGTTTCTATGATGTACCAGTGCAGAATCAGAGCAAATGCAGTATCACATAGCAGAAATAAAGACACCTAAGGTGCCGAAATGTAAATGTGCAACAAACAGAAGAAACAAACCTGCCTCATTTGACACTTGATAGTTTTTGCAACGAAACCTTCTGCTAATGTTTATCAAACAATAATACGTATGCGTTTAGTGACAGAATCAAATCTAAAGCGATAATAATGAAACAGTCTACACACGTGATTTACGACTGGAAGAATGTACCTAACTGGACAGGTTTGGGATTCGACACTTAGAAACAAGACGTGAATGATTATCCTGAAGACGTCGAGTTTGATTGATGGAAGAAAGAAAACATAAACCTTGTTTTATGAAATATAAATTTGTTACACTGTTATGTATATTTAATTTAATTGTTTGTCTGTTAGTTTAAATTTCTTTTATTTCATTACATGCAATTGTAATGTAACATTGTTTACTGGATTTGACATTGTCCAGAACTGATTTTTTTGTTTCTTTATTTCATTGATGTAAACAACAAATAAATGAAACATTGTATCTAGCTGCTGACCTTGTTCTAAAATCAGTGACAGTTTTGGTAAACAACTTTTTTATTTTTTTTTTTTTCTCAGAGTAAGAATCATTAAGTTGAGTCAAGGTCATACCTGGAGTACGTGACATTAAGCATGTGTCAATTAGTAAACAAACTTCTATTTTTTCCAGAAGGATGAACTTTTGACCCTGATCCGGGAATCTGTTTTGCGTCTTAATTAGTCGTATACCTGTTGTTTTGATAAGAATTCTATCAGTTGTGCTTTAACATCTGACACGTTAAGTTGTATTATGTTGTGACCAGTTTGGGCTGAATTTTATTTTCTTAAAATTATTGAATTCAAGTGATTATTTTCTCTAGAAATACAAAAATGCTCTGATATAATTCTTGGACAAAGACATTCTCTGGAATTTATACGGAATTTAAAACTGGAATAATATTTTCTGTGTTTTAACAAGAGACTGTTGACACATCAGTACAACGCTGGCTATTACAGACGTCATCGCTTTCCATCTTGAATTTCATCGGGATTTTAACTGAAATTCACTTACAACTTTTCATTGATAGGACTTGTGTTTTATTCAATTCTTGGATTATTATTGGATTTAATTCGTAAAACCGTAACTTCTCTTTTTTTTCATTTTTCACTTTGTATTCTAGGGAAATAAATTATTTGTTAAATTTTACAAAGCTTGTTGTCTTCATTCTTTTCTGGTACTTATTTTAAGAGCATAGACTCGTAACAACACCATGAAAGAAACACATAGACTGTGTTTTAGAAATTTTAACACTTTTTGCTGCACCGTCTAGAAAACACGAAATTGTTGTTTGTTTGTTTTTTTAACATGATTGTGTTTTTTTTGTTTTTTTTGCACCATGAAAAAAAAACATGAACTGTGATTTTGAGATGTGAATATTTAATCGAACTATGGAGAAATAAGAAACTTAAACGAATATGAAATGTTTCTTGTTCCTGGTGATTGTTTCAAGATATTTCAATGTACTTTAGAGTCACGGCTATATTATCCGTTCTCACAGTTATTGACTAAAGGTTACATTGTCAAAGTTAAGAGACACTCCATCTTCCATATCCCTTTAACACGCTAATTGCTGGACAAAGTGGTTCAGGCAAAAGCTAATTTGTCTAACGTTTCCTCGAGAAAGAATCACTTTTGTTCGATCGTCTTCCACAAGATATTGTGTTGTGTTACAAAGCCCTCTTACACATGACTCCAAAAACGTCAAGGAGAGTTAACTTCGTTTATAGAAGGATTCTGTTGTTGTTGTCATAGGGTTTAACGCCTTTTTGCAGCACATGATAGGCTATAAGTAGCGGCCAGTATAAATGGTGGAGGAAGGACCATGGAAAATCCCGGAAAGAACCACCGACCCACGAGAAGCTGCTGGCAAGCTCTCTCACGAACCCATATTGGCCGAGCCCGAGACTCGAACCCACGCAGACAGAGGTGAGATGGTGGTGATCCGTAACGGTGAGCACTTTAGGCCACTCGGCCACTAGGGGCCCTTTGTAAATGGAATTCCTCACCGAAGATGATGGTATCATCGAAGGCGACACGACGATAATCAAACTCACGTCTTGTCACCTACGTTGTCATGTTAGGAGAAAACAAAGCAGAAATTAAACTGGTTTGCACTGGAAGCAAAATATCCTAATAATAGTATTATTTTCCACTCCTAACATTTATTTCAACAAAGTAAAGCATATCATACCACCAGTGTCAATACTGATTATGTTGTGTTGTTTAAAATCCAAGAGATAAATCTGAAGTTCTGGTCTTGATAAAACATTTAGGAACACCGTTGCTAAATTATGCTTATCACGATGCTGCTAAATCTCCCCAAACTGTGTTGCAGCCTATATACATATTCGAAGTTCTAAAGTTTGGTACACATATCTTTGCGCCTGAGCTAGAGCCTATATAATAGAGTAATATCAACCAATTTTACAATTATAAAATATCCACTATCGTTTCTTCTCCTACATTTATATGTTGCCAAAAGAGCCTAAGCGGCTTCACCATTTCAAGGTCTGAAAGAATAAATGATAATTTATATTTTAAACTGGAAAGGAAAAAAAAACAAAATGTATACCTACAATTTGTAAAAGTACGGATGCCTCGTAGAGAATGCTACATGAACTCGATATTCGTATGATGACATCCGTGTAGCAAAGGGTGCAATCCAATTACTTTAAATTTAGATGAAAACATAAATGCTATTCAGTTGCAAAAACACACACGTGTGTGTGTGTGTGTGTGTGTGTGTGTGTGTGTGTGTGTGTGTGTGTGTGTGTGTGTGTGTGTGTGTGTGTGTGTTTCTGTGTCTGTAGAACTCCAAATACACGTGGAGAATGAGAGAAACACGAATATCAAAGCTTGGATATTCTGATATAAAAATGTCACAAGGATGATACTATCTCATCAAGCATGTGCGAAGACAATTTTTTATATTGGTAACGGCAGTTCGGGTGGACATGGTTATTTCATAGAAACGTCCATTGTCGGAGAAATTAGTTAGTCATGACCGACAGTTGGCGTGGGTCATCTCTAAATTTGGTATCGCTAGCATACACGCTAGTATTATTTGAAGTTAACGTTATGACCTGTTGCCATTCTAAATCTTATGAGATTACACCACGCAACACAAGCTATGACATTTTGAATATTTAGTTACTAATGCATTGTCATCTATCCTAGGATTCGTACCATTTATTTTATTTATATACAGATGAAATTAATTTCTACAGCATTAAGTTGGTCAGTAAGACTCTTGTCTTGATAAGCGCTAGACATAAAGTGTCGTTCGTCGTAATAATGCAGCAGATGAGCGTATTATGTACATATTAGACCAGTCAATTTCCAATGGTTGAATAAAGTAGCTACAAAGTTTTGTCGATGTTGTAATATTGCCGTTAATCGCATTGAAACATAATGGAGAACATAGCCATACACATCAACTTCTCTTGAACTTAAACCTGTATAATTAAAAGAAAATATATGTCTTTTTAGATATAATAAAATATTTCACTTGCGAAGTGGAAATATTATTTATTGTCACGAGTGGCGAAGCCATTTTGTGACAATACTATGTTTTCCACTTTACATGTGAAATAATTCCTTATATCTACTCAGAAATGTATATATTATCTACATCTTCGTACTATAGAAAGTTACTGTACATGTCATATGCCAGTTGATACATATTTATATAAACGTTTTATTGTAATGAAGGCTGACTCCACAAGTAGCACACCAAACAAACGGACAACACAAGGGTGCCTGCTCAGACCGTAAACAAAGATCTAATTGGATAGAAGTGTGTGTAAAGCAACCTTCACAGTAATAGTAGCAGCTATTAAAATGTACAGATAATCTGCATAGGTTTTGCAAATATTGACCACTGAAAATGGAGCTATATTGACCCAATATTTCCTAAGCCTGTGAAGTGCAATGAGGGTAACATATTTGTTTCATGATAAGCAAACATTACAGGACATGCAATGTACTATATGACATTTTAATCGTACATGCTTACAATTAGAGGACTTCAATTTAATGGGACAAGTAATATCAAGAGGAACAAGCGGTTGGGTGTGTTCATGGCAGTGTTACTAAATGAAAACGGGTAGTCCAATAGCAAACAGGAAAAGACACAAGTTCCAATTTCATACGGACATAACACTCATTATGAAATAATCCATCGAAATGAAGCACTACACTTCTGTATATGCAAAACTCAGGTTGAATGGCTTCCAGTGTCAGATATTGTCCTTGGTTAGGATATGCAATGAAGTGAAGGCCAATATAATGAATTGAAGGCCAATATAATGAAGTGAAGGCCAATGCAATGAAGTGAAGGCCAATACAGTGAAGTGAAGGTTAATATAATGAAGTGAAGGCCAATGCAATGAAGTGAAGGCCAATACAGTGAAGTGAAGGTTAATACAATGAAGTGAAGGCCAATGCAATGAAGTGAAGGCCAATACAGTGAAGTGAAGGTTAATATAATGAAGTGAAGGCCAATGCAATGAAGTGAAGGCCAATACAGTGAAGTGAAGGTTAATACAATGAAGTGAAGGCCAATGCAATGAAGTGAAGGCCAATACAGTGAAGTGAAGGTTAATATAATGAAGTGAAGGCCAATGCAATGAAGTGAAGGCCAATACAGTGAAGTGAAGGTTAATACAATGAAGTGAAGGCCAATGCAATGAAGTGAAGGCCAATATAATGAAGTGAAGGCCAACACAATGAAGTGAAATCCAACACAAGGAAGCTGCCTATTACTCCTGCTTTATTACACAAGGTTATCAGTCCCTGCTACAAGTCAGCATTATTTTGAAATGTTTTTACTTTCTCAAGTATAGCCTTTTTGTTTTAAAATTCTGATTTGCTTCTTTTTCAACAATGTAGGTCAAAATTATTATGTAATTCAATTATCGAAAGTAAACTTCTCTGATAGTGCTTCTGCAATGCATCCGATTGAACAGCTAAAGGTCGATCAGACACTATCATTACTGTTCTTCCATCAATTAGATCCATATGTACCCACTTACACAGATAAAATATACAGTGCTGTTGGACCCATTTATTTGAGTCCATTACCTTATTATTTTGGGAACTTCCAGGCACACTCTACCAATATAGCTTTATACTAAATATCATTATTAGCAGTTTGAGTGGAGATAAAGGACTTTATATCTCACTCTTTATTCGTATAGGAGCTGCAACCACTGATTCCCTCTTGAGACTTGCAAAAATAAAAAGATAAGAGAAATAGGATGTTGGGAATCTAGAACATTTAAATCTTCCATCAGGTATACACTAATAAAAAAAAATTATGACAGTCAAGTTTTCAGTTTTGGTTCTGATGGTCACATTAAGACATTCAGGTATACAGGAGAAGATCAGAGGGTGAATTCCTTAGTTATCAAAATTGCTTTTGTACATGCCATATTTTCACAGGATGGAACAAACCTCAGCCTCAACAGACTGTACACCAGAATTTTAGTGGCAGGAAAGACTAAGCATGAGATATAGACATCTGAGCAAAACAATCTCGTGTTTTGCTTTGTTTTATTTATATTTTTGTTTTGTTTTGTTTTGGGGTTTTCTGGGGGGGGGGTATAAAAAACGTAGGAGAATTCCATTTTTTATGCTGAATCAAATATACTTTATTTCAAAACTCTCTTTTGGAATGCTGAATTTAATACCAAAAAGGTTTCTTGAGCTTTTGGGACATTTCTGGAACAAGGACTAATTGTATAACTCTCTGCAGACTAACTTTTTAGTAGAACGTCAATATTCTTCGGGAAGAAAATGATACAACATTTTTTCTCATGTTGCAAATTGAATCTTTTCAAATATAGCCTGGCTGGACGTATAATACTATAAGACTATAATCTAGAGTGAAAAATATCATGCAACTCACAAAACGTGTCATATGATAAATGTTAACCTTGGACATCCAAGAAATGGCATTGATCTGTTGTTATTCGACATACTTTTATTTTTCCGGACACCCTCGTGTGAAATTTCAAAGATGTCTGTATCTTTTTTCATTATTATAAATTCTCTCCATACTAAAATGCATACTTCCAAAAGGAGTTTTAAAATATATTTTGGATAATTGCGATATTTGCAAATCATTTAACTGAAAAGGAATAGCTCATATTTATTGAAAAATTAATCAGTTGTATTTTGTCATCCAGAATGATTGATAAGCAAGGACTTTACCCAAGATATTTTAATTTTTACAAAAACTAGAGGCATGCGCAATCTACATTCTTATATTAATAAGTGTCGTTCAACTTATTTTATCATGACAGTTCTTCAACATAAAATTATGAAGCATCTTTTCCATTCTGTTTATAACACTTGCTGTTGGATTTGGCAAGGATAAGAATAAATGCGTCAGTTTAGATAAATCTATTGACTATAGACCAAATTGTTAATTTTGATTCTGTTCCGCTAGAAGTTCTCATATATCTTTGATTTTGTTTTCAAAATTAATTTCCACAATCTCTTCTGTATTCACGGATAACTAAACTCATAATAAAGAGAAATTAGAAACCAAATCAAATCCTAAATTTGTACACAACTCTGTCGGGGAATTCTTTAATGACCCTATTTGTATCACTTTTATTTTCTTGATATTCACTTCTAATCCTTACCTCAATGCAAATAAGTGTAACGTTCTACCGTAACGTACAAAGAGTTTTCTGATCCGTCTAAATGATGTGTTATCTGCAAAGCAGGTGTGTCAGATGTTTTTTTCATATCCATTTATGCATATACCGTTAATAGCATTATTGTTCCAAACCATAAATCCGTAAATTATCAGCTACTAATAAAAACAAATAAGGAGAGAGATGGTCTTCTTGACGTCAACCACGTCCAAAGCAAATACACTGAGATGCAAATTGTAAATCCATTTTGAATTTCACATTTTGTGCATGTTTAAATTTTTAAAAAGCACTCCCTGTATACTTCGCCAGGAGACAGAGCCAAAGCATTTGCAAAATTAAATTTGTAAAATAATACCACTTAGTTGATTTTCTTTCGTAAAGCGCATAATATATCAGCGTGACTACCTCCGCCACATAGCTACCTTTCATAGTCTTTCTGATTTTCATGTGTTAAGTTTGGTAAACAGTGCTTGACTCTACTATATATAACTGTTGAGGCAATCTTATATTTAATATTTAACAAAAAAGGAATATATCCCCAATGTTCGAAAATTCCGTACAGATGTTTTCCTTTGGCAATAATAACATAATTCATTCCTTCTGTGTTACATTTAAAGTCACTTCTTTGAATCCTTCGTTAACTGAATAAATAACAGTCCCAAATCAATCCAAACGAATTTATAAATTCAATAGTGAATCCAATCCCTCTTGGACTCGTAAGCATTCTGAAGCTTTTTCAAGTGCTATTTCACACTCTGACCTGTTTGAATGATTTAGTGTCAATTTATGAATCTCATATCTTCCAAAGATATCATCTACTTTTATTTGACCTTTTAATTATCGTGTGTACTAAATAATGTATCACAGAACTTTTTCACTTCGTTTAAAATTTTGAATGGATCATTGATTATTTGTACTGATTCATCTTTCACTTTCGTTATTGTTTCGTTGACATAATGTCCTTCTTCCAAGTTACAAAAATATATTGTTATTTTATTCCTCCTTCTACCCGCTTATATTTTGATCATACGATCATCCCTTTTACTTTATCTATTCTTATGTCACTGATCTATGTCTTAAATAATGTATCAGAAAGACGTGAAACCACAAATTCAAGCAAACTCAACAAGTTATTTATTTCTTTACCAAGCAAAGTGAAAATTCAAGAAAAATTTACTGTATTGAGAATTAAATCCCGTATAATCCTAAATGTCCGATCAGAAGGCCAACAATATAGCGTATTCCGAATGAATTCCAACAGTCCGGAATGTTCTGATGTACCACAATGATGCAATCCAGAATGACTTTCAATGAGTTCACAATAACCCAATATAGTGTGCTAGTCCAGTAGTAAATGAGCACTTTAGTAATTTCATTGAATATTTTAAATAAATTATTCCTCTCATATTATATCTGAACACAACTATAAACTATACTCACAAATGGATTGATAGAGACTGACCTAAACAGGAACGAATTGTTTGTTTATCAAATCCCTATTTATTCACATTTTTGATTGGGCTATATCGAAGTAGAATGTGAAGATTTCCAACTGAAAAACCTAGTCGGTGGACAAGACTGGCCTTGAACTCTCGCTAAGTAGTCATATTGTTTACAACTATTGCAAAGAAACTTCTAGTCTAATTGTAAACAAGACTGGGCCTAGAATGTTGCGAACTCTAATGTTACGTAAACATTATATTTACTACTTACAATCATGGACAAAAGTTAAGTACACAGTTTAAATTAAATATACTTAATACTTATTTCTTCGGCCCGAAGTTTCACATTTTCAAAAGTACATTCAAACTCGATTTAGAAATTTGTTTCTAATACCTTTTCCAAATGTTTAATTTTCTTCGACAGTTCCTTTCTTCTTTTTTTGTTTCCTTTCGTCTACAAAAAGAAGTTTCTAATGTGACGACGCTAATTTCTAATAAAAAGATTTCGAAGAATAATTGATCATCCATACTATTGCTATAAGTATTATCAGTATTATTATTGTTATTATTATTATTATTATTATTATTATTATTATTATTATTTACAGTAGTAGTAGTAGTGGTAGCGGTTATCTACCTTTTCTACATATGCTTGGTCTTTAAGCAACTAATTATTGAATTTCCAGAAACCTGGTCCTATTTAAAAATATGTGTAATTTGAAAGGTGAGTATCGTCAAGGAATGTTTAGACCTAAAGATGGGACATATGTCGATTCGTACTATCAATAACACTTGAACTTTCTTCAGTTATCAAAAAAAAGCATTTTAAATGTATATTCTTGAAGCTCACGGTTGTAAAGTTTGCACGAATCGCAGAGATGCAGTGCTTTTTCAGTCCCTGTACTCTCTCCTTGCTTTCGGGTTATGTATTGTTCTGTAGTTATACACATCAATAACAGTCTTGAACTAAGTTGCAGCCTGCACAGATGAAGGTGGTGTTAGTTTCATACTTTATGATAACCGACTCTACGACATCGAAATATGTTGGATAGTCTTCAATTTGAGCAATATATATTAATAAAAGTTATTTTTTTATTCTCAACTTCCATATAAAGAGCAATTATATTTCATTTGCTATCAGTAGAGCTTCTTGGGTAGTATGAAAATGCTTCTTTTGCCCCACTGGCCCTCCTTGTGACTCTTCCACCCCCATGACATATTTAGCCCATATGTGACCGTTGCATGCTTATCACTTTTAATTTTATCCTCACATTTCACGTGAGCCTATCATGTGGTTAGATTCTCGTACGGATGGAAGGGCCACAAAAAGATTAAGTGACGACAAAACACCATTTTATACAACCTTATGAATGAAGAAACGAATTCCGAGGAGACTTATTTAGACAAGCATATGGCACACACTGCGAGCCTAACACAATGAAATGAATCTACTGTGGCAGCTAATGTGTTTTCGATCAATACTTCTTTTACTGATGGTAACTATACTACAACAAACGCTCTGTATTAAATTGTATCCGCAGCAAATTTTGCACTGTTTCTACAGCGAGGCTAATGATCATTTTGTACTGGCAAAAACAGAAATATATAGTTGAGTTGTGAATATTTCCGAATAGCAGAAGCGGTGGTTTATATACAATGTTAAGCAGTAGCCAGGCCATTGACTCCCAAAGTATGCTCAAGGAATTTATGCAGGTGTCTAATAACGGCATAAACCCGCCAAATGATTGGAATAACAAAATATGATTGATAAACTGAGATCTTTGTATAGTTTCAATGCATCATACACGTTTATTACAAATGCAGTATACACTGATAAGTTGGTTAACCCGGAAGTGACCTTAGAAATAAATCAAAATAAACTTGGACAGATTTTTGAGGCAAGTAAAGCTAAAAAGAATCTACAAAATATTGTGTATGAAATTGTACTCCCGTTAAAGAAAAATAACGGCCATGTCTTAAGTGTGGCATCAGTCAAATCACGTAATCAACTTTGCCATCCCTGTGGATCTGTTTGTGAATACCATAAAGCACGCAGAAATAACCACACAAAACCCGTAGCTACACAAGCACAGACAGATATAAAAAAACACAAGGAAAGAAATAAATGAAAAAATAACCAGGATTGAAGCGATTGCAGTTTCTGATCCAGATAAAATAAACAAATAAATAAAGTAAATCATTGCCAAACTTTCCCAATAAGAGAGATGCTGTCCACTCTGTATAACCTTGCCTATTGTGTCACAGCTAAAGCAGATCGCACGGCAGCATGGAACATGCATACCAAGTCGTATGAGAAAAGCTGACATACTTGAATTATTGAGACCTATATTTGTACTGAATCCACCACCAGCACTAACGTTTGCCATTGCAACAACAACGATTACAAATAAAACATCTGGTTATGCCACTAAGTCGTGACAAGGATGGATTTAACACTACTACCCCGTGGATTCAGAGTGGTGCCCGAGTAATCCTGAACCGCAAAGACAGCAGTGCCATCCATGATGAAATTGGCAGAGGCATTGGCAAGATTCTTGGAAAAGCTGGAGAAATGCACCAGTGTAGGATCGGGACGGACTCTCGAAAGATGTGTGAAAGTCGTGATACATCTCACACCGTATCAACCGTTTCATGGATCCATTTACGTAGCTACACCAAACCGGGTACCGCTAAAGTAAGTTATAAACGTGAAAAGAAAAATTGACAAGAGATTTGTGAATGGGCAATTTGGTCGGAGCTGTATCAGGCTAGTGATCACCAGGACATGCCTCGAAAATGCTAGCAACACCTGGGTGAACTCAACCTTAGTGACATCGAATTTCTTGTGCCGGTTACCAAAGGTACACTGAACAAATCTGAAACACTTAACCCAAATATCGCTGTTAATGTGTTCAGTTATGACAAAGGTTTTTATCCGCTAGTATTATCTCTCCATGGACAGAACGGACGAACTCAGATTGATTTTTTGCTGCTGTGTGAAAGAATGAAACAATCTATATCGCACTATATATGGATAAAGAATCTTGCTCGGTTACTTAAACGGCACAGTAACAATCATCACAAGAAATATCCTGTCTGACGCTGAATGCATGTATTTAAAACTCAAGAACTGGTCACCAGTGATGAAACTTTTTGCGGTGGTATCAGTGAAAAATCACATCGCACAATCTTGCCGGGACCTGATAATAACAATGTCAAATTTACTGCAATACAACGAAAAATGAAAGTCCCGTATATCATCTACGCCGATTTTGAATGTCTGAATATTTCAGTAGAAGGCTCTGCTGTCAAAAATGCTAATGCGCCCAGCTCTGATAACGATAATATCAATTAAACAGACAAAGTCGCTGAATAAATACCATGCGGATTCCGTTATGTAGTAATACAATGTGATGGCAAAACAAATCCGCCAGTTCTATATCGTACCTAGAACGCTAGTCCTCTAAATACAGGTGTTTCTCAGATCTATCTAAGTTACGGCAAAATGGATTCGGCAGCAGTTCTATTCAGCAGCAGATATAATTATGACTGGTAATAACACATCGTAAGTTTTCCGCAGCCACTCATTGCTGGATTTGTGAAAAGGCTTTCACTGAAGGCCAGTCCAACGATAAAACTAAAAGTCCCTGTTTCAAAGTTCGTGATCATTGTCGTATCAATGGTATGTATAGAGCTGCTGCACACCATGCATGTAATTTACAGTTGAGAATTTACACCAACAAAACCAAACTCCCTCTGGTGCTTCATTACCTGCGTGGGCGTGGTGGTTATTTAGTAATGCAAGCAGTAGCCACGGCATCAAACTTACCGATAAGTGTGATCCCCAATAAAATAGAAAAATACATGACGTTTCGGCTGGGTAAGTTGCAGTTTATCGATTTGATACAGTTATGAATTCGTCCTTGGACAAATTAGTTAACAATATGATGGCAGATACTTAAAATTTATCGCCGATACTGTCCAACCAATATAGACCTTCTGACCATAAAAGGAGCATATCTGACTGGAACAAATTTGCTGAAACTCAGCTGCCACCAATCAAAGCATTTTATTCTTTGTCGTCACGGGAAGGTATTTCAGTAAATGATTATGAACAGGCAAAGAAAATTTGGTCAGCATTTGGATGAGAAAATCTTGTCGACTATCACGATCTCTATCTATGCACTGATTTGTTACAGCTCTCTGAAGCGTTTGAGAAATTTCGCGATACTGGCATGCTTTTGTACAAGCTCGATCCCGCGCATTACTTTTTGTCACTGGGTATCGGTTGGGATGCACTGTTGTCCAAAACCAAAATCGAGCTGAAATTACTCACTGACACTGATCAGCATCTGTTTATCGAGCGATCAATTCGTGGTGCAATATCAATGTCAAATCACAGGTACGCCCGTGCCAACAACCCAAATGTAGGCGGGTATGAGCCCTCTGACCCATGTAACTAAATACGACTGACCTTTATGAATGGGCAATGGTGCAACCACTTGCGGTTGGTGGATTTCAGTGGATTGATCCTGCGCACATTGACCTACAAAAACACGTGCACAATCACAACATCAACAGTGATCACAGATGCATCTTTGAAGCTGATCTGGAATATTCTGATTATTTACATGACGCACAAAACAATTATCTGCTAGCGAATTGCATTGGCTGGTTTTAATTCAGTCGTGCGTGTGACTTCATTGTTCAATGTTGCTATGACCAATGAAAGTCGTGCTACCCAATCGTGAGACCGCTCTGGCCTCATTAACAATTCATGTGCGTACTGATGACCGAATAACCGTTCTTCTAGAGTATGATTTAATCGTCCACAATAGCTAGATCACAATGCACATTGATATGTCCGACACGTACTCGCACATGTTTGGCCAACATCACAGCAAGAGATCCTAGAAATTTGTTACCAGGATCCGCTTGTAACAATCGTGGCCATGTGGGCGGTCCGAGTGCATAAATACTCTCGATGGCATCTGCTACGCTTGCCGAATCTTTAGACGTCAAAGGCTCAGCTTCTTTGTATCTGCTGACCATATCGACAATGGTTAGCGCGAACTTGTTTATGTGCAATCGACCTTTTCGATCACGGACCTGATTATGTGGAAGAAATAACAAATCCGCCTGATGAACCTCATTTGTTGTTTGGACATCGAACCAGCCACGTGAAAGTTTTCTTGGTACCGGTAAGTAAATTTGACATAGGGCTTGGTTGGCCAACCATGCTCGTGCAATCCCACTGGCTAATTGTTCCACGAAGATTTCACATCTCCCGTACCCACGCAGACTGTAGAATATTTTGGATAATGTCCGGCTCTTTGTGTCCATTGTTTATTTATATCAGTATAATTTTTGCTTTTAACGGGTGCCACCATGTGCAATGTTGGCTTTCATACCTTCTTTAATGACTTGTCTTGCGATTCGTTCTCCCAATGTTGTTTTAATCGCATTTGTGTCCTGGAATTAGATTCACGTCAGGACGTTGACGTGAATGGATATCATTGGATCCTTTATAAGCAAAGGTCATGTCGGTGACACGATTCACAGGTGCTTCGCCGGGCCTTGGTTGGTTGTTAGAATCGGATCGAATATCAAACCGTGTGCCAGGCCCACTGTACTTGTACCCAGAAAGATGATTTTCACCCTAATATTCACTCCGTGATGTCCCTGTTAACTTTGTTAATGCAGCCGGGATATCACCAACACCAACTTTTTTAAACCGGAACTTTTAGTTTTCCACCGATAGACCTGGAAGGTTTGGAACCAGCGGTTATCATAAACGTGAACTTCTTTGCTTCACATCGAACACAAGTTCCAGTAACAGCTGCTTGTCCATTACGTGTTTCAACTCGAGTTTAATTTCCGGTACGTCTTTTTCCGCGATATCGCACACAATTTGAACACATGAGTGAATTAATACATACTGTATTATTATTCAATGGCATCACGCAAAAGAAAATTCGCAGATGCCCTTGGTAAGAGCAAAAAATATTCTGTCATTGATTTCTTCGCACAAGCAACATCTAAGCGATCCAAGCATGGTGATGGAACTGTGTTTCCAAACTCAGTTCGTTCGCTAATTATTGGCCCTGCTGAATCAGATAAAACGTAACTATTGCTGACTATAGCTGTACGATGGTTAACCTGGAATCAGTTGTACGTGATTGCGCCCTCGGCTGATGACCAACCGTGTTATGATGTTTTACAAGACATTAAAAACGAGTTTAGTAACAAAAGATCGCTGAGAAGCGGTAGCAACTCTTCCGTCGATTTCTTTTCCACTACCATTGACGATTTGGATGCACACAAACACAATCTTGATGTGTACGATAAAGTAATACTTGACAATTAAGTCAATGCCGGACAAATATTTTCACGAGGCCGACAAAAAAACACTGACGTGATTTATTTGACTCAACGATACTCGCAAGTGATTCGTGGCAACTGTAACATGCAAATGATATTTCGCGACTTTCACGAGCATGGTCTTGGAAATATTCATTGGATTTGGTGTGCCGCTAACCACACGTGGAATGAATTTCGTGACATGTTCGCACGGATCACCTAGAAGCCGTCGAGTTTTCTCACCATTGTTTTAGCTGGAACCTGTCGGGGTAAATATCCTGCTAATTTTAATGTGGATGAGTCAATTTAAGAATCAAAACAATCATATAAAAAGATCCGGCAGTGATGTCATAAAAGAGTATGGGAAGCGACGCCGTAAAGCCGCTTAAGAACAGCAAGAATAGATACAAAATGTGATAGAAGGTCGCAGAAAAGTCTAAGATATGTTACAATCGCGACAAACTGCAAGAGAAGATTTCATAACCGGGTTTGAACAAACATTTGCGCCGCTGAATAAACCCACAAAAGAAATTGCCAAACGTGCTGAGGATATTAAAAAGGCTACTAAGGCCGCTGTGGAAGAAGTGTCAGCGCTTACGGGATCAGTTCGTAAGATATCTAGACGTACCAAGGCTATCAAAAAACCCACAAGGGCAACTGCAGAGACTATTACTCGTTTGGCAGAGACAATTGAGGAAGTCAAAGAAGACTTTGCCGAAATTGGAGAAGCGATGCCGTTGACTGCAAAAGGTACTTGATGAAGACATAAGAAAGGCACTTTATAAAATACCAAATGTGCCACCCGACTACGTCCGAGTTGCCAAAACCGCCTCAATTTTTTAACGAAGTAGATCGCCATGCCATTTTCGAAAATCATATGCATGTCGCTATTAGCAGACACTGGAAAGGATACATGATAAAAATGCCATCCAAGACACCTGATAAATACATGAATGTTGAATGGCCTAAAATGGTATTATGGGAATTTAAGGGAAAGCAACAAGCTACAGGTAATCGGTGGAATTATTTTAAACAAGCCCGACCAGTGCAACTACAACCACAACCAGTGATGCAACCACAACCACACGCTGCAAACTGGTATTGCGGGACAATTTACTTGGCAAATAAGTACCCAACATGGTCTGACTGCACCAAAACATGTATTAATGGCGTTTCAAAATGTACTTCGAGATAATAGTCAAACTCAAAATAAAATGGTACCAGACACCTTAGGAGTGAACCATGTCTCATTGCGGCTAAATGGCCATCAGGAACCCTCTGAAGAAATTCGTCTCAACTATGCAGAAGCCACTCCTCATAATGCACGCGCATATCACAATCTGTGGTCGTGCATGGACTGGCATGAAAACACCGACACTGGTCTGCAAATTTCCCAAGAAGACTTTGTATGTTGTACCCGATTTATTAATTCTCATTAGAACACTTGGTTTTGTTCAGACAGTCCGTGGTTGGCAAGTATTTTCATGCATGTGTAGCCCCGGTGGTGCAAATTACAAATGTTATGCTGTGATACTTTCTCACAAAACAGTTTTTGTTGGAGGGTGCTGGTGTTCGAATGAGGGTCATTGATGAACCTGTGGAAAATTCATAAAATTCATAATTAAACCTGTTATGTATGTAATTAATAATTTACTATCACAAAATGAAGGTCGCCCTTACTGAAAATCAAAAACGCAATCAAAAACAATCGTGGGATCACACTAAAACTTTCTCCAGCAAAACTAACTGGAAATGTGCCTGTGTGGTTGACCCAAATACAGCTTGCTCTGTTTAATGCGGTCAAACACAATAACACCTCAGTGATATTAAAATTCTCCAAGTCAGAGGTGACAAAAATGCAAAGACCGGTGGAACAATTCCATTCCTTGCAGCTACTCCAGCATTGTAGAGAGCAGTGGCTCTAGCATTTGCAAAAGCTGCACGTTAGGGGCTGTCAGGAATGGCTTTGAAAAAGGTAGTGGGAGGTTGTATAAAGAAGAAAGAGGCCATTCATTACTAGGCACGAGTCATCGAATACACTCATGCAGAGGTATTCAATTATCCAGTTGCAGAAGGCCACGTGTATGTTGACCAATCTTGATTGACTCATGATGGCAAGATTGATAAAACATTTTAGTGGTGTTTTTATGCGAGATGAATTTGCATCAATGGTCCACACCTGAAATCGGAATAGTCAATGTAGATTCATCAACAGAACCTGTCACTCACTGGGCCGCATACGTGGTAACACCTTAGCATAGTTTGTATTTTGGCTTGTATGGACTTGTACTACCAGCTGAAGTTGTTAATTATTTATCCAAGCATGGTGAACAAAAACCATTTTATTCAAATTTACCAGTACAAACTCAGCTGGATAGTACCATATGTGGTTATCTTGTCATTGAAGAGTTGCATGCACTGGAGCATTCACTGGCACTGCAAGCACTTATTGATTTCACATTAAACTACATTTAATAATGTCTATTAACATTTATGAATGTTACTCAGATCGACAACATTATGCTGAAGTAGATCCAAGCTGATTTACCACCAAAATGGTTTTGTCTGAGTTTACCAGCAAGACTGTTGGCATTGACCCAGTTGACAGTGTGATTTTTGAAGATCACACTGGTAAACTGAAATGTCAAACACAGACATTCAAGATATTATTTTCAAGTTGAAAGGCAACTTTGTGGTAAAAAAACCCAGTCGAGATCACTGACAATGGTGGAATCAGAGACAGCAGTGTCTTAGTAGGCATTTATAAAAAGCCATGTTGATACAGCTAATATTACAACATGTTCCAGAAGAAATTGCACATGTGCCCACACCACTGCGTGTGTAACTTCATGGAGCATAATTATGGAATATTAATCAAAGAAGGAGAGGAAATGACTGAAGAAGAAAAATTTGCTAATGGTTGACTTCTTTTCAGTTTTGCTTTAAATGGTTCTAATAGACCGAAATGTCACATCTTAAAGGTGTACGAGTCCAGATCATAATTGTTTATCATAAACGTAATTAAAGGCTTGTGGGGTCAAATAAAAATACTAATAAATGATAAACAGCAGAAGAGACAGAGAGAGAGAGAGAGAGAGAAAGAAAGACTGATTTAGAGGAATATAGACCCATCCTGCAAAAGCATATGATGGACAAATATCATGGATCTTTCGAGTCATGAGTAAACACAATGCAATAATGTGCAGCCTGTTACACGAGTCACAAGGAAATATTTCCCTTATCAATCCAAGACCAAGCATAAATGTCATATGGCCTTCAGCTAAGTGATTTAAGTTTTGTATTTTATGGCAGAGCAACTCAAGTAGGCTATTTAGTGCTGAAGCAGTTGGAGTAAAGTGCCTTGCCCAAGGCAACACCAGGGCAGCAGAAACATGCTGATCCAATGGTAGAATCTCAACCTGAACCCTCTCAGGTAAGTCTGGCATACTAACCACTGACCCACCATGGTTGTTTCAGCCATGGGAGCTGCATAATAATGTGGATTATAATACTGAAGGATAAGTATTTTTAAAGCTTCTGTTATTACTGATGAAAATCAAACATATTTTCATAATTTTATTGATAATCAACAATCATGTTACATTTATGATGAAGGTATACATTACAAAGAAACATGCAGGTTAAAAATTAAATACAAGGAGAAAAAATAAAAATAGTAAAGTTTGAAAAATCTGTTTAACACTGGTAATTATGAGCAATTCTTAAGAAACATTGCCAGAAATAAATAACAAAATTTAACAATATACTTGATACCTCTGAATAAGTAATGGTATTTTTCAATGAATAAATTATATTAAGCTACATATATAATAGTGTAAAACGAATTAGTAATTTTTGGCTATATTTAACGATCCTGACCTGATAATTTACTGAGTTACAGATAAGATAAAATACGTGATGCTGTGTGGAACAAACTACAATGTTGTGCTGTTGACATGTGTCGATGTCCGTTATAAACACAGCTCCCATAAACGTCAGAAATGCATTCATTGAGTTTCCTTACTCTAAAGCAGTGGTTCCCAAACTTTTTCGGGCCACCACCCCTTTAGTTATCCTCAGCGCCCCCTAACTTACCCTGTAAAAATCATCATTCAGCATTAGTGTCCCCCCTCGGTAATCCCACCACCCACTTTGGGAACCACTGCTCTAAAGTATTGTTTACTAAATCATTTTCTCCACTCTATGCAAGTGATAAATCATGCATTGATGAGATTGGTTTATTAGCATTTGTACCTATAAAATTTGGTCTTGTACTGACTTTTTCCATCCTTGCATTACGAGGTACAAAGTACTGGTAGTAGCGGAAACTCCGGATCATTTGTTCTAAAATTTCTCCAAGATGGACATTAAAAGTTGCATTTCGTAAAATTAAGCAGGTCCACATACTACTTCGGACCGAAACTTATGCCCAACATAACAGTGTTATCAACTTAACAGGGGCCAAGATAAGCAGGGGAAAATTAGCATAACAAAGAAGAATTTCTTTGGGACCGTACCAAAATGCTCAACATACATGGGCTCTCAAGATAACCAAGTTCGAGATAAGTGGGTTTGACTGTAGCATTTCCTCTCTCTCCATCTCTCTCTCTGATTTCACAACTTGACACCTCAAGATGAATTTCTCAAAGAATATGACATCTGGAATGGTAAGAATTAGTTTGCAATATTTTGCATCAAAGGGTCATACTTTCTAAAAGTTTTCAAAAATGCATATCTTGAGTAAACCTGTTGATGGATACAAAGCATCATTTTGGTCAAGATTCAGTGTAACATCAATACAATCTGCAACATACTAACACATGCTAAAAAGCAAATTTGTTTCATTGTTCATCAATGCACATAGATGAATACAGAAAAAATGTCGAATTTTATAATTATCACTGGTATGTTGCAAACTTTTTTATTAAATATTTTTGAAGGCATACAAATTATTGACAAATAAACTTGTATCATCAATCTCAGCAAATATGTAAGAACAAATGCTTGCAAAATTTAATAATGGCTCAAGGTTATAAGTACAAAAATTCAAGAATAAATTATTTTTTTTTTTATGTAACAGAACCTGGTGTAGTTAAAAAGTTGAGGTATAAATAATTACAGACAATACACAATACATGTGTACCAATATCATTACATATCAATTTATGACTGCCTTCAATACATCCATATTATAGGATTTTGGATAAACTCTTGTTAAGCTGCATGTGTAAGCACACATTAAGTTGAAAATTTGATCAACATTTAAAATGTCTGACATTCCACATTAAGATGACCACAACAAGTTGGTATTTCTTAAACAAACACAGCAACAACAAAAAATCACCAGTTGATCCAGATCTAATGAGAGTTATGTAACACTGAAAACAAATTCATATATGGTCAAAACATTCAAGGCAATAATCTTTAGTTGGTATACTACAGACTTTATGATTGCTATATACCATGAATTTGAAGATCCAAGATATAACTGAGTCCTTCCACAATTTAAATGTAAATCCTAACTAATGTTCAATACGAACAATCTGATACATGTGCAAACACATACATGCAATCTTTTCGTACCTGGCCAAATAAGGTTTATATCCATACTCTACTCATTGCACCAAGTATATAAAGTATGTATTTCAGCCACAGGACATCAAATAATCACAGTAAGAAAGAGACACTGCAATTGTAACAGCTAATAGTACCTTGATTACATAATGGTAATTGCTTAAAGGTAAACTAAAAATAATATTTCATATACTGCCACCAAAACAATCTTGTTAGCTTCAAAAGCTTCATACAAAACTGACCAAGTCCAAAACAGCTTCAATTTTGAACTGACCAATTAAACATCTGGTTGTAAAGTTACTCAACCACATCATCTGTGATCAGTGTTTTCCATGTAGATTTATAGGGGTTGTTTCAAAATGTTAAAAATAACCTGGATTTAGTCAATATAGAAGGAGGTTGAAGAAACAAACAAACAAAAGAAATAGGTGTTCTCGGGGCAGTTTATTAAAGTTTTAACTATTAGCAATAATTATCATGTAATCTATTTATAAACATGATGCATAGTTTCTGCTTATTTGAAGTTATATAGCAAAATACATGGTTTAACAACCTAATTATCTGCCAATCAAAACAATTAAAATAAAACAAATCCTGTATGACTAATGAGCAATAATTGTTTCACTCCAAAAGAATATCACAGTTTAAAGTTCATCCCCTGTATAATCAATTAAAAAAGGACGCACTACTGTCATTTAATCAGTTCATAAAGTAACAGGCAATTATGTCGACAAAATGCCTTTCAAGAATTTCATTGTGTTGACTCTGTGGATTTAAATAAGAGGGTGATCCACTTGTGAGTATCTACAATGAGTAAGCACACAAAAAATAAGGTCACTTAAAACACTATTAATCAAAATGGATTTGTTTTGTCTGACGCATTTTGACTAGCTGACAATTTGGATGCTTAGTCAAATATGCAGCAAGCTATAATAGAACTTGCTCACATGCAACCGTTAAAATTATCACTTGCTTACATATCACAGTATGCAAATGAATAAATAAAGGTAGATTCAAATATTCAGCCTGCCTACAAGGCATGAATGGCCAGATAAAGATAAAGTGATTAAATTATAACAAAAAGGGCTTGATCCACTTGTTTTAAAGTAGTTCTTGTGGTTTGGAAAATTGTACTTGTTCAACTTCGAAAATGAATCATCCAGGATGTTTGGGTATGGGATTTAACCAACCCTCATCTTGGTGCTACTTATAAGAACAGACTCAGGGTACAAGATTGTTCTGTAAGTTGATCATATCTTGAGGGAAGAAGCTAGAGAAGTTTTTAAGACCCAGTGTGGATTTTAGAAAAAAACATTTATTTGACTTTTAGCCCACATAATCTAGGGATACTAAATTCTTTTTTATTTTATTTTGTTTCATTACATTTTATTGTAATGATAATTTTCACTGGATTTGAGTCTCTTTTCGGAAAATTGGCTTGACTCAGTTAGATATTAAGTTACTTCAGAACTATTTTTAGCTCACCCTGGTTCATAGATCTTGTAAACATCGAGTTAAAATGATTGGCTATTACCAAGGTCATTTTGGCCCACGTGTTGGCTGAGTTATAAACAGCCTTTCATATTTAATTTATTTTCAGTGTGGGAATCTGATTCTTAGATAGGTCTATTCTAGCTACGTGATAAATGGCATTTTTTTAATACGCTGTTCAATGTTAAGAGATCACGTGACCCATCACGGGGGACTGAAATGATGTTTTAGATGGGTTTAATACTGATATCTCAGTAAACTTTCAGCAGGGAAATCTTTACACCTTGAGGGTACAAGGTGTTTCTATTGTTGATATCAGATTGTTTTTGAAGTTCATCTGTTTTTTGGAATTTAATAATTTATTCTCTAGAAGACTAAACAAGTGTACTTTTTTCATAAAAAGTTCTGG
>JAECUM010002207.1:0-75983 GCA_016617855.1 Megalonaias nervosa
AGACTCACTATTCATAAGCAAATCTATGAAGCCGCTAAGAAGAATGTCACAAACATAGTCCATGCAGTGAAATCAGCCCACTACAGTACTAAGATCATGGAAAGTTCCAGTTGCAAAGAGCTATTCGAGATTACTAACAAGCTAATGTCAAGGAACAAATGTACACCACTTCCAACCACCTTCTCTCTAGTCGACCTTCCGGACCTGTTTGCAAATTTCTTCCGTGACAAAGTACAAACCATCAAAGATAAGCTTAACAACACAATTTCAATTGACTCGTCATCACCATACAGTTGCAATACAGAATTTCAGCAGCAACCGTTAGCAGCATTTAAACCTATGGATTTAGTATGTACAATCGTGATGAAGAGTGCACCAAAGTCATGTGAACTTGATCCAATTCCAATATCACTGCTGCTTGAGTGCTTAGATCCAATATTGCCTTCACTAACAGATGTCATTAATACCTCTCTCTCATCCAGGAAATTCCCATCATTTTTCAAAACTGCCATTGTCAAGCCTCTGTTGAAGAAACCAACACTCGACCATAATGATTTAAAGAACTACTGCCCAGTTTCTAATCTCCCATTCATGTCAAAAATCTTAGAAAAAGTTGTTCTATCCCAACTTGTATCTCATCTGAATTCAAACAGTCTTTTTAGCAGTGTACAGTCTGCATATCGCCCTTGCCACAGTACTGAAACTACTCTTCTGAAAGTAGTTAATGACCTTCTCTCTGCTTTGGATAGCGGAAAGATTACAGTCCTCACCCTCCTTGATTTGTCTGCAGCATTTGACATAATAGACCATGATATATTACTTCATCATCTCCAGCATGTATTTGGCATTCATGATACAGCCTTACTGTGGTTCAAGTCCTACTTGGTCAACAAGACACAAATTGTGTCCGCAAATGGAACACACTCCAGGCCAGTTGATCTATTTTGTGGTGTTCCACAGGGGTCTGTTCTAGGACCCATTCTCTTCATTCTATACACTCAGTCGCTCTCAGGTGCCATAGGTCATCATCCAGTGTCTCACCAATTGTACGCTGATGACACCCAAATATACAAATCTAGCCACCCAACTGAAGTTGATGCTACCATCCAAGGTGTAGAGAGGTACATTTCTGATGTGAAATCATGGATGACATGTAACAAGTTGCAGATGAATGATGATAAAACTGAAGCCATTCTGATTACAACACAAAGACTTTCTCATTCACATCCTTTACCTCAAACAATAAATATCAGCAACACCAACAATAAATTCACAGAGTCAGTACAAAACCTAGGGGTTACTCTTGACCGTACTCTCACATTGCACCAACATGTCATGAACATATGCAAGGTTGCATATCTTGAGCTGAGACGCATCAGCTCCATTCGCAAATATCTTTCACTTGAAGCAACTAAAACACTTGTGTGTTCCTTAGTACTTTCAAGATTGGACTATTGTTAACTCAATTCTGTCTGGTTCGTCTCAATATTTACTCCAAATACTTCAAAAAGTTCAAATTACAGCTGCTCAGATCATCCTTTTACCTTTCCATATCAGAGCACACCTCCTCCTGCTCTGTACCCTACACTGGCTATCCATTCGATCCAGAGTCAAACACAAAATTTGTTCTCTGTGCTACGTTTCACTGACGGGCTCCAGTCCAACATACGTATCCGACCTCACCCATGTGTACACACCAGCAAGATACTTATGCTCCTCTTCTGACACTCGTATTCTCATTATTCCCACAATAAAAACGAAGTCATATGGACAACGTTCTTTTGCATACCAGGGCCCAGCAACGTGGAACGAATTGCCCATTGAACTTAGACACAAAGACACGGTGATCTCATTCAAGAGTGCTCTCAAAACTCATCCATAATTTCGACTACAAGAACAAACTTAAAGACCTTATAATGTTTCCTACCTTAAATATTTTCAGCATGTTTTATGTTTTCTAATTTCATGGCATTTGTTTTTATGTAATCATATCATTATATGTTTTGTATGTTTCAGGTGTTGTCTAATGTTGTAAAGCACTTAGAGTTTCTAAAGATTAGGCGCTATACAAAGTCCTCATTATTATTATTATAAATGTTAATCTTTATTTTTTTGTAATAACTTTCAGTATGTTTTGTACACTGTAGATGTTAGTCTTGCTGATTTGACGACTGATTACATGTATTTTTGTTTTACTTGCAGATCCATAATGTTGTTCTCTTTATGGGATTAATGCCATTTTTCAGCATATGATAGGCTATACATGGCAGCCAGCATGTATGATGAAGGAAGAACCCGGGACAACCCTAGAAAGAACCACTAAACCCAATGGTGGTCCTTCAGGTCAACTGGCTTATTAGATCATTCTGGATAAGTAAAAAAAAATAATAAATATTTATTATTATGAGCATACACATGCACTACTCGCTCGATAGTCACAAACCCGCTTGTAACGTAAAATCAGGGGTGGATCCTATTTTTTGCACTAGAAAATAACAAAAATATTTTACTCCTATTTTTTGAAAACAAAGAAAATTGTGATCAAAATTGTCAACTGAAATCTTGATATACTGCTTGTTTTGTTGTCACAACCGGTGGATAGTACCTAGAAATTTGAATCAACATTATGAAATTCTCAAGTTTTAGTAAGAAGTCATATATTTTTTTTAATTTCCTTTCCAAAGAACATTCTTAGTACACCATAAATAACAATATTCAATGAAATTTTGATCAACGAAAATGTCACTAGCGCCTACTGGAGGCAGCACTTTAATAAATAAACCAATTCAATAAGTTTTATTGAGTGAAATTCATTTTTTAGCGCTATTTTTTAGTTTGGTTTAAGTGTAATCATCGTGAATGCAATGTGCCTCATGTAATCAAACATGAAATATGTTTACCTACTGTAACAGCTATGCCCACGAGCATTTCTGTGGGAACCTAATTAAGTGCCAACCATATTTTCATATCTGACTGGTTGAAGTATCTGTTGTACTGTTGCATTGAATTAAAAACAGAATTGCTAAGTATTATCACATTATGTCTTTTGTATCAAACAGAGGTGGTGGAATAAAAGAAAACTTAAAAGGCATGTAAATACTAATTGAGTAAGAGGAAGTGGCCCCGGTCATAGGTCAACTCATTTCAATTGATTAATCGAATACTGTTATAAATATTATTGTTTATATAAAATAATTAAACTACCTTAAATTAGCCTATGCATTCACAAATGTAATCAAAGATAGGAAGACCACCAAGTGATATAAATACATGTACTTGATGAAGTAAAAACTAAAAAGCATTGTTTCACTTCTATGGTTCTTGTGGAGCAGCATGTTTCAGAGTTTCTAAATAACTTAAAATTCCTGCATTTGCATTCAGAGATTTCCATAAGGATGAGAATAGTATCACAACTGCTTGTAATGAAATCCTGTCATCAATATTTTACTAGCAGAACAATTCTAAAAAATGAGTTTCAACACTGATGGCTGTTTCACAAAATAAACATCCCTAGTGTTTTTAAAGTAATCACATTTGGTTTGAATCAACAACTACTCTACTTCAATGATCTGTTTGCTCCTTTTGTTGTAATGCAGAAACCTTATGAAGCAGGGAACCAAACTTATCAACAACAACAAAATGCAGTGATGTAATACACCATGTATTCATGTACACATGAAGGTTGCTGAGACCAGGTGGAATAATGTTAATGATGTTTCAGAGGCTGGGCACCTTGAAAATAGAGGTAGCTGATACAGAAAAATGAACAATTGCATTATAAAAAGTGATTTCTTGATAGTTATTCCCATCACAATAATAAAACGAGTATTTAGCCATTAAACAGTCAAGTTGCCCCCACCCTACCTCTGCAGCTTTCTTGCTGTTCAGCAGGGATAGTCGATCCCTTCTTACTTTTTGGAGTTTCCTCAGTAACTGACTCCTTCACTTATAGAACTGTGTATATTTTCAAACCCTGTTGTATGCGAGTTATCAAGGAAGTGATGTTCTTACTAGCAAAAAAAAAGCGAATATAGGCATGCATCCAGATTCACACCTGGGTCTATAATTACCCCACATATAGACATAAAAAAATGAAAAAGAAATTATTTGTAAAGAATTTGCTGTCACTTGTAACCTTCTTTGAAGTCTTCTTCCAGCATTCTTTTCTTTTTGGACCTGAACTTGGTTGCCTTAGATGCAGCAACAAAGAACATTAGAAGGGATGAGAAGAAACAGAGGTTACTGATGGTAAGAATGAAGCCCACAACCAGACCTGAAATAAATAAATATTACCTGAAATAGATAAATATTTCCTAATTTACTAAACACAGTGAATTCACTTTTTTTCATGATATTCAAGTTTTTTGGAATTTTGGGGTTGAAAACGAAACATGAAATTATGACCCAATGAACAATGATCACTGTGCTGAAAAAAGAGGACTCCTTCTTCAATCAATGAATTTAAGTACTGACGAAACTGTGATTTTCACAAAATCATGAAACTTGATACCCACAAATACAAATTAATTCAGTGAACATGATTTATTTGTGAATATAATAACATCTAGATAGTTCAAGACTTTTTGTAATTTGAACACTGGGATCCATACAAATATTTCATTATCACATAGTGCTCCATTTGAAGGCTAAAACCCACATAGATTATTCATTATCACATAGTGTTCAATTTGAAGGCTGAAACCCACATAGGTTATTCATTATCACACAGTGTTCAATTTGAAGGCTGAAACCCACATAGGTTATTCATTATCACATAGTGTTCAATTTGAAGGCTGAGACCCATTTAAGTTATTCATTATCACACAGTGTTCAATATGAAGGCTGAGACCCATATAAGTTATTCATTATCACACAGTGTTCAATATGAAGGCTGAGACCCATATAGGTTATTCATTATCACATAGTGTTCAATATGATGGCTAAGACCCATATAAGTTATTCATTATCACAAAGTGTTTAATTTGAAGGCTTAAAACCACAGCCAGATGATATCACATTTGCAAGATCATGCATCCTTCTCTGAAAAAAGGCAAAACAGAAATTACATAACAAAAATAAATTACCAGTAGCATTTTTTGGGATGATGGTTTACGAAAAGTTAGAAGGTTCACTAGGGATTCTTTATTTTACAGTTCTCTGAAATGCAATACAAAAATACTGACTGCTTATGACAAAAATACTTTTCAGGAACAAATACTTTAATGCATATATAACTATTTACAACATCTACAACCATCTGTAAAGTAGGTATACAGTCAAAGATGCAAGTGTTGCACTCTTGCACCTTCTGAATAGGCACCCTGTTCCATTCGGGTACCCGGGCCGAGTCATACCAAAGACATATAAAAAAGGTACTAACAGCTGCCTTGCTTGGCACTCAGCATTAAGAGGTTAGTGTTAGGATTGGTCGGCCTGGTGTCAGGATAATGTGACTGGGTGGGACATCATGCTACTTGTCCATGGCATGATGCCCCAGTGCTAGACATCACTATAAACTGCCACAATGCAGACATCATAGCGATATGACCGAACAATTGTTAAAGCTTCATTAAAAATCCAAATCACACACACACACACACACACACACACACACACACACACACACCATTCAGGTGACCTTTCAGAAGGTGCACAAGCACAACACACTCACACTCAGACACCAGCTATTCATAGGAGCCTTTACCACCTTGTTTTTTAATCACTATTGATTCCATCCTTCACTGATGATCTGAATTCTTTTGCGATTTCTTTATACTGAACTGTTTTCATTCTAGCATGCAAGGAACCCTTTGCAATTTTATTGTCCGGAAAAAGTGTGCAAAATAATCACTGGCAACTGAAAGAGGAAGGTTCATTCCTAAAAGAATTTAGTAAAACGAACTTCCAATCAAATTACATCATGGTTCTCTCTGTTATTTATAAATGTTGTTAAGTTTGGTCTGTGTTGTTGATGATGAAGCAGCAACATAATGTTTATTAGCTTTTTCATGCTGTTTTATGTCATGTGCACTTCTTTGCCCAATGGCGAAATCAGAATTACTCAATTTGCAAAACACAAAGTTTTCTCCTCTACTAGATGGTTTTACAAATCTAAACATGATGGCATAATTGTCCTTCCAGTTCTGATTCTTTTCTTTGCTGTAGAAAATTCTGAGTCTTCTACTTTCCTTTTTGACATGACTAGAAGCTGAATATTACAAAGATACAAAAATCATTTGTACCAAATCATTTCCATCTTTACAACTGCTCTGCACAATCTAATATTGTGGTTAAAGACTGGCATGGGATCCTCTATTTTGAATCAACCAATCATTTGTTAACACTCTATATCCCTATATACATGTACATGCAATACATTCACTCTAAGAATGGAACTGGGTGTCCATTCTAAACAGAAAACTGCAAGGAAATTTTTAATTTAATTTTTTTTAAAAAAAAAAAAAGATTTACAACAAAAAAATAAACACCCAATTTCAGGTACAAACTATGGAATAAATACAGGAAAATGGGAGTTATGGCAGTATTCAATCATTCCCTATTTTTTATGCACTAATTTGCAAGAGAATTCATAAGAGCTATTACCTTTTAAATAAATAGTAAGTTTCTCAGATGTGTTCCATTAAAGCCCCGGTGCTGCCATTTATCATAAATTTTACCAATCTTCCATCTAAATAAAGTATGTAAAGATGAAAATGATTTGGTACAAAAGCTATCTGACATAAACCGTTCTTTGACATACCGGTAATTAAGATGTTATGTTTAAATGATGTTCAAATATTAAGTTTCGAATGAATAGGATGGCCCCTTAACTCAGTCAACAAAATCACTCGTAATTCCATTCTTTTTCAGGATTATTCCAAAAGTAGTGATTTGATACATCTGAAAAATTCTGTTAGTGACTAATCTAAGAACAACAACATTTGACATGGCACACAAATTGATTCAAGGAGGAATGAAGAGAGGCAAGCCCACATTTTTTTTAACAGATCTGAGAAGAAAAAGCACGCATTAGATCCAAATAAGACTTGGGTGATTATTGATGATCATCTGGTATGCTGTAATACTCTGAAGTGCAAACTTGGGCTGAGGACAATCCGACTTAGCATGGTGTTGACTTCTTATGTTTACAACAGTGACAACATCAAATCCTGTGTTCCAGCTTTCGACTAACATTCGTTGACCCATGGATGTTGTCGATCAATATCAGATTAATTTGTACACGGGAAAACAGCAGAGTTTTTCAGTTCAAAGGAGAAATTACATGGCTCATAATATGCTGAAATATTGATGTTATCTGGCTTAAATGGAATATTGATGTTATCTGGCTTAAATGGAATACTGATATTATCTGGCTTAAATGGAATATTGATGTTATCTGGCTTAAATGGAATATTGATGTTATCTGGCTTAAATGGAATATTGATATTATCTGGCTTAAATGGAATATTGATATTATCTGGCTTAAATGGAATACTGATGTTATCTGGCTTAAATGGAACCCAATGATGTTTAGAACCTGTATCTTTCAAGATCCAGTATTATTCAGATCAATTGGCAGATACAACATTTGCACATAATGGCCGCATTGGGGTTTTAAGTTACAGGTTTTTCCAGATCCTATAACTTCTGGGCATTTATGTGTACAATGCCTGTTTACTGCATAACTTTTCAATTGGTCAATCATCTGCATCCACTAAGGTGCTTACACACAGTATGCTTTGTGTCACTACTTATGTCTCCTGATTGGCAAATGGTTCTGCTAATCAATTCATATACATATAGTATGGCATGGAAATAAAATGTAATAAAACAAATGACACTAATTCATCAATAAAGCTAGAAAATGCAGTCATAACAATGTAGTGAAGCAGCTTGACTCCAAATTAACAACTACATCCTGCATGATTGCCATTTGTACACAAAGTGTACAGCAGTGTAAGTGCATCCTGGTTTCAGTTTAAATCGCATTTAGTGCTACTCGATGACACAGCTATGAAATATTAGAGCTTTTAATTATTCTGACTAATAAAACTTACAAAAAATTAAACTTAATTATCAAGTAAAGACAATCAGGATCTTAAATATGGAGGTGCATTTTGTACATGTACCATCAAAATGGCTTCTAAAGCAATAGAAAATATCATGTACAATTTAAAAACCAGAAATTATGATAAACTTTATGTAATTATATCACAGTGTATAAAAACATCAGAGCACTACTGTAATAAAGCCTTTATTTTATATATATATATATATATATATATATATATATATATATATATATGTACAATGTATGGGTAAAGGAGGAGGGGAAGGGGAAGATGAGACACACTAAAATGTATCCAAATATGAAGCAAAGAGCTTTACTTATGATAAAGCACAGTTCTGTGGTCTCAGCTGACTTGCAGATACATGCTTAACAGTCTGATCAAAGGCATTCTTAAGTCAAAGTCAATATAATTAACTGTAATCAACTATTAATAGTGACAGAACAGAGATAAATGTTAATCACCTACCTGCACAGGTGTGAAAAATTAATCACCTACTGGCACTGGACAGAAAAGAATCTATGTCAGTCATGTTTAGCTATAGTAATGCTCTTTAACATTTCTGTTCACTGTTCTACCTTTGATCAAATTTTTCCATCATCCTGAAGACAGATTATCCAAACCAAACCTGTCCCCAACTGGGTCCAGACAATTGAGATTATACTGTAACTAATTAACAACATAAAATTTAAACCAAATGAATAAAATAACAATGGAACTAAATGAAGCATACACTGAGATTCAACACTCAGAGCTTGAAATTAGAATTTCTTTAACCTGATCTGCAGCACCACCGTTAATAAATTGTTTACTGATCCTGAATAAATTTCAGTGATTCTGAAAAAAATAAATCAGAAGCCAGTTCAGTTTTGAATTCAACATTCATTATTTATTCTCAGCTCAAAACACCAACAAGACTAACAGTCAACAAGACTAACAGAAAGATGGAAGTTCATGTTCAAACCTCTTCATGATGCTCTTGTTCAAAGATGCCACAACCTCCTCTGCTTCTGAGGAACAAACTTTATGTTTTGATTTCATGTATCCCTCTGCCATTATGTGTAGGTTGCTTGCTTTATGTGATTCCTGGGATGATTTATGAAAGCCTTTTATGCCCATCAACAAATGAAGTACCCAGTGCACTTTATTTCTCTAAATACTCAGTGCATAAAGTGCACAACATCACAGCCTTTCCTGTGTCATACTTAAGCCATCTGTATTTACTTGCCCAGCATTTCCTGTGTCATACTTCAGCCATCTGTATTCACTTGCCAGGCCTTTCCTATGTCATATTTAGGCCATCTGTATTCACTTTCCCTGTATTTCCTGTGTCATTCTTAAGCCATCTGTATTCACTTGCCCAGCCTTTCCTGTGTCATATTTAAGCCATCTGTATTCACTTGCCCAGCATTTCCTGTGTTGTACTAAAGCCATCTGTATTCACTTGCCAAGCATTT
Source organism: Megalonaias nervosa (assembly GCA_016617855.1). Lineage (NCBI taxonomy): Eukaryota > Metazoa > Mollusca > Bivalvia > Unionida > Unionidae > Megalonaias > Megalonaias nervosa. The sequence continues at coordinate 9,527 of JAECUM010002207.1, forward strand.
CCAGTGTCATACTAAAGCCATCTGTATTCACTTGCCAAGCATTTCCTGTCATACTTAAGGCATGTGTATTCATGTGAAAAGAATTTCTGGCACATTCTTAGCCTCTTATCTTAATAATGTTTGCAATCGCAAAAGCTCTTGCCATCATCCAATTTTTGCCATTTCAGTGACAGCTGCGCAACTTGCAAATACTCTCACATGTTTACAATTTCCACCACCCAACATAACGAGTGCTTATTAAAACACATTATTCAATATAATTCTGGATTATTCATTGAGTTATCAAGCATGGCATTTTGTGACTGGTCAAGATATGCTTTAGACCCTAAACATTCTGTTATCATCAGTAATGAGATCAATGCTTACAGGCAGAACATCTGGCTAGTTTTACGTGTGCAAAGACCATTTTAACAATAATCACACTACTCTACTTCACTAGTGGATGAGTGGGTTAAAACCTGTACATTTACCCTGTCAGCATTTCTTGTACCTTGTCAACTGCAAGATTTTGGTAGGAACTCAATTAACACAATAAATGGATCAATTAACCATTAAAGGAAATGCAGACTCACAACTGCTTGTTAAGTTACGATAGGTGACCAGCAATAATTTTTACTGCCCCAATGGATTAGTGACTGCTGGGATTTAATGATCTGCCAGTAAAATCACTACAAAATGGGAAAGCAGTGACTGCTGGGATTTAATGATCTGCCAGCAAAATCACTACAAAATGGGAAAGCAGTGACTGCTGGGATTTAATGATCTGCCAGTAAAATCACTACAAAATGGGAAAGCAGTGACTGCTGCGATTTTAATGATCTGCCAGCAAAATCACTACAAAATGGGAAAGCAGATCAGTGTTATTCTGTGTGGGCCCTGCACACCATGTGCTTTATCAACATGAAGTCATTTCTTCAACAAAAAAAAAAGATGAAGCAGACTCCATATTATTCATGAAGAAAAGACTTCTGACTTCTTACCCATTTTCCGTTGGTCTGCAATAAAAGTACTGTTTCAAAATACTGTATATACTTTCTTATAAGTAGAGTCAAACTGCAAACAACGAAGATTCTGACCTGCCATAGCATAATGTACCTGAAGATTAGGGTCTTTGTTGTTTGTTCTATTGATTACTCCTAAAAAAAACTGCACAGACCCAGATCTTACAGCATATTATGCAACCGCAGATCCGAATCTCTGCAGTTTACAGTTGGACTTGTCTTATAAGTGAGTATATATGGTACTTTGCTACTTCCTTCTTATAGACTGTCTTAAATTTAATTGACAACATGTCTTGCTACTTCCTTCTTACAGACTGTCGTAAAAATTTAATTGACAATATGTCTTGCTATTTCCTACTTACAGACTGTCGTAAAAATTTAAGTGACAATATGTCTTATACATAAAATACATTTATTTTTTTACTGACTTATTTATTGTTGTTTTGCTCCATATGGAGGTGCATTTGTATTAATATATTCAAACTTGGCTGTATGCAAATGGCATTGGATATACTGTTACTTTAATTGTTGCCTTTCAGCCAATCAGAAGCTGCTGTGTTACATGGTATTAAGACCCATCTTCAGCATGAAGAAAAAGATCTTCATTACTATGTCTACTGGTCAACAGCTTTTGATTGTCTGGGAATAGAAGGAAAAAGGTGACAACTGTCTAGGGAACACTGAAACAAGATTTGTTAAAAGAGGAATCAATTTAACACCTAACACAAAAATTGTTTAGAGATCCCTGTAACAAAATTTGTTAAAGGTGAGATCACTTTAATGTCTAATGCAACTACTGTCTAGGGATTACTGTAACAAGATTTGTTAAAGGTGGGATCATTTTAATGTCTAATGCAACTACTGTCGAGGGATTACTGTAACAAGATTTGTTAAAGGTGGGATCACTTTAATGTCTAATGCAACTACTGTCTAGGGATTACTGTAACAAGATTTGTTAAAGGTGGGATCAATTTAATGTCTAATGCAACTACTGTCTAGGGATTACTGTAACAAGATTTGTTAAAGGTGGGATCAATTTAATGTCTAATGCAACTACTGTCTAGGGATTACTGTAACAAGATTTGTTAAAGGTGGGATCAATTTAATGTCTAATGCAACTACTGTCGAGGGATTACTGTAACAAGATTTTTTAAAGGTGGGATCACTTTAATGTCTAATGCAACTACTGTCTAGGGATTACTGTAACAAGATTTGTTAAAGGTGGAATCAATTTAATGTCTAATGCAACCACTGACCTGCTGCTGCTCCTGTTCTATCCAAACTCCCCTTCTTCAAGCCCCAAGATGAAATTAAAATAGGGGCCACTACAGCCATCAGGGCTCTCCATGGAGATAAAGGCTTCAAATCTTAAAAAGATAAATAAAAAATAAAGCAGTTAATTATATATTATTATTCCAAACAGAGTAAAACAAACTTCTAACAGATCACTCTTACTGACCCCAACACCCTTGTCAATCTAGAATGACTTATCTCCCCTGCAGTCCCACTTATGTAAAGACTTCAGATAAAAGTACCCTCTTATCCAGTACACTCAGTTTTCATACTGTTTATGATGCTGCCCTATTGCCCAGCACACTCAATTTTTATGCTATTTATGATGATGCCCTAGAGTTTCTCACTCTCAATTCTGATACTACTTATGATGGCGCCCAATTACCCAGCACACTCGATTTATATACTACTTATGATATTTTATACTGCTTATGATAGTTCCCTATGGTCTTTCACAATCAAACTGCATACTATTTATGACAGTACTCTATGGTCTTTCACTCTCAATTTCCATACTTTTTAAGCTACACAGTTTCCATGGTAACACAAATAATACTGATGAAAATTTTTAAAATTAAAATGTACCTTGATGCAATAACTGGCTTGATATGTACAAACCTTGGTTGAAATAGCTTCAATGGTTTGAGATTTATGTAGTGGAAACAAAAATGTAGACAGATTGGTAATGGGGAAGAGGGGATAAAAAAATAATTAAAATGTAGTATCTTAAGAGATTGTTGCTTAAAAATCTAATTAATGTCCTAAATAATCAGTATAGTGACGTTTCATTGTTTTATCTCGATCAACCTGAGCCTTTGACACCAGACCATCAGACTCAAGAAACTGAGGATCCTGACTGGAAAACTGGGGTCCTGGTGAGAAAAGAGGGAGTCCATCAGTGGGATTTAAATCAGTACATTCAAGCAAAATCAAGCCTCCTATTTCACTTTCAAATACAAACATTGTTTGCTTCTCTGAATCTTATTACTTTAACTGCTAATAAGCTTTTTCAAGCTGGGGTCCCAGGACTAGTTAATGCAAGTACTCAGCATGCAGTCTGAGAAAATATGGGGTTAAAGACAAACATCTGAAGATCCAAGTTGTGCTGATAGCCTGTACTAAGAGCTTTGATCAACAATAATCCATATTTTGTCCATTTTTTAAATATTTCCACCACATTCATGTTTATTAATCAATTAGCTATAAAACAATCCCTCGTTGTGAGATCAACCAATCTAACACAGACAAATGGTGATTTATTTGCTCATGTAAATATACTGCTGCTGCCTCTTCCACATCCCATCCCCCCATGAGACTAAAAGTAAACCAGGTCCTAAAATAGCTCAAGTATAATTACTGATCAACATGCATATCTTCTGATGATAAGGACAATATATAAAGCAATTCAATGCAAACTCAAAGCACTGTATGCACTGGCTTATAAGTCAAGTCAAACTGCAAATAACAAAGATCCTGATCTGCCTTAGCAATAGCATTATGCACCTGCAGGTCAGGGTTGATGTTGTTTGTTCTACTGATTACTCCTAACGAACTGCAATGACCCAAATCTGCAGCGCATTATGCAATAGCATATCTGGGTCTGTGCATCTGCAATGGACTCATCTTTTAAGCAAGTATATACAGCAGCTGCTCTCACAAAATTGTCATATGCTGCTTCCAGCTGTAGGTTATAACAAAACAAAATCACATAAAAATCTTTCATATACTTCATCCTGCTGTATGTTAGAAGGGGCAATAACTGTTACAAAAAATTACACAAAAATCTTTCATATACTGCATCCAGCTGTATGTTAGAAGGGGCAATGAAAATCTTTCATATACTGCATCCTACTGTATGTAAGAAGTGGCAATAACTGCTACAAAAATGACACAAAATTCTTTCATATACTGCATCCAGCTGTATGTTAGAATGGAATAACCGTTACAAAAATCACACAAAAATCTTTCATATACTGCATCCAGCTGCATGTTTGAAAGGGCAATAAAGATCTTTCATATACTGCATACAGCTGTATGTAAAAAGGGGCAATAACTATTACAAAATTCACACAAAAATCTTTAATATACTGCATCCAGCTGTATGTTAGAATGGAATAACCATTAGAAAATCATACAAAAATCTTTCATATACTGCATCCAACTGTATGTTAGAAGCAAGAACACCATTACACTGATTTGTTGATATGCACATATTCTGATGATAGCCATGATACTGACCAAGTTAGAGTGATTCATCATAAAAAGTCAAACTAGCTGCATCTGCAAGATTCTGTGATTCAATCTATTCAGCTGCAACAGGTTAATAATTTTAATAAGATTTGTGTATGGATGTTAATTTCTCCCCAATAATGACCATAAAACATTCAAAATTTCATGATGATCCGTTAAAAACAAGACTAGTTTGCATTCTCTATTGTCTGTCATAACTAAACCAACCTCCAATTCCAAAGGGGAAGAAACTCCAACAAAATCAGTAATTTATTTACATGCATATTCATATGATGACCACAGCATATACAGTTTCATAGCAATCAATAAAATACTGTGTGACTAGTTGAATTTGTAAAAAATCTATAATACACTGCATTCTGCTGCAAATCAAAAAGGGCAATAACTACCAAAAATTGCATAAGAGAAGTGATTTGTAGATCTGAAACACTTCTAGTGATGATCACAATATTTACAAACTTAAATGGCAATCCATTAAAAACCATGTGACTAGATATGCTAACACTCTTGTGTTTGACAGATGGATGGATAGACATGAGGCTTTCTATATATCCCCACCTCTATATTAAAGCAAATCCAGAGCTGAAACCTTTAAAACAATTAAAAGGGATTATATGTATCACTCAGTAACATGTTTCTGAGGATGGCTTATTCTAAAAATGTACCTTGCGAAAAACACTTAACTCCCACTTTCTCTGCCTGATATAGCCAGATCAAATGCTTAAATACCATTAAAACCCAAGTACCAACTGCAAATTTCCAATTATGTGTCAAAGCAAACAGCAAATTGCATAGTTTCAGGATTTTTTATGTAGGCATTATAAATGATACCTTTCACAATCCATATTACTTTAATATGAAATAAGGATAAAGCCAACAATGAAATCTTGCTGTATCTTCCAATGGCAGAAATCTGAAGCCATTTTCTTAATACCTTGTTCTGTGCCAGATTCAAGAACTAAGTGTTTACAAGGTAAACAGACAGGTAGAGATTCTGAAGATTTAGTTCACAGATGAAGTACTAGGCTCTACTTTAGAAAGACATGTACTTAGTAAGTCTTATATTGTTAAATTAAATACCACGGAAACGCTTTTCCAAATGCACTGGGTTCTTGTACACAATTTCAAAAATTATCAAGTCATGTCACAGCAGAAAGGCCAAGTTTTAGTCCTTTACCACATTAATTACTTACAAAATTTTAAAATATGAAAAGATAATTCCTTGTGTAAGGGTTTGCTCATGATAATATTAACAAGTAACATATACAGGTGTAAAACGAGAGTTTTTAAATCTTGTAATTTGTGGTGATTCATAATTAAGCCAAGCTAGGTGAGATCTCAGAATTTAACCCTGATGATCTGGTTTAGGACCTTATTTTGTAGACAGTATGGTGTACTTTAGTGCCTCATTATGTAGTACTGATTGTATTGTGTACTTTAGGGCCTTATTATGTAGTACTGACTGTATTGTGTACTTTAGGGCCTTATTATGTAGCACTGACAGTATTGTGTACTTTAGGGCCTTATTATATAGTACTGACTGTATTGTGTACATTAGGGCCTTATTATGTAGTACTGACAGTATTGTGCATTTTAGGGCCTCATTATGTAGTAATGACTATTGTGTACTTTAGGGCCTTATTATGTAGTACTGACTGTATTATGTACTTTAGGACCTATTATGTAGTATTGACTATTGTGTATTTTTGGGCCTTATTATGTAGTACTGATTGTATTGTGTACTTTTGGGCCTTATTATGTAGTACTGACTGTATTGTGTACTTTAGGGCCTTATTATGTAGTACTGATTGTATTGTATACTTTAAAGACTTATTATGTAGTACTGACTATTGTGTACTTCAGGGCCTTATTATGTAGTCCTGATTGTATTGTATACTTTAGGGCCTTATTATGTAGTACTCACTATTGTGTATTTTACGGCCTTATTATGTAGTACTGACAGTATTGTGTACTTTAGGGCCTTATTATGTAGTACTGACTGTATTATGTACTTTAGGACCTTATTATGTAGTACTGACTATTGTGTATTTTAGGGCCTTATGTAGTACTGATTGTATTGTGTACTTTAGAGACTTATTATGTAGTACTGACTATTGCATACTTTAGGACCTTATTATGTAGTACTGACTATTGTGTATTTTAGGGCCTTATTATGTAGTACTGACAGTATTGTGTACTTTAGGACCTTATTATGTAGTACTGACTGTATTATGTACTTTAGAACCTTATTATGTAGTACTGACTATTGTGTATTTTTGGGCCTTATTATGTAGTACTGATTGTATTGTGTACTTTAGAGACTTATTATTAGTACTGACTATTGTGTACTTTAGGGCCTTATTATGTAGTACTGACTGTACTGTGTACTTTAGGGCCTTTATTATGTAGTACTGATTGTATTGTATACTTTAGAGACTTATTATGTAGTACTGACTATTGTGTACTTTAGGACCTTATTATGTAGTACTGACTGTATTGTGTACTTTAAGGCCTTATTATGTAGTACTGACAGTATTGCATATTTTAAGGCCTTATTATGTAGTACTGACTATTATGTACTTAGGACCTTATTATGTAGTACCGACTATTGTGTACTTTAGGGCCTTATCATGTAGTACTGATTGTATTGTATACTTTAAAGACTTATTATGTAATACTGACTATTGTGTACTTCAGGGCCTTATTATGTAGTACTTATTGTATACTTTAGGGCCTTATTATGTAGTACTCACTATTGTGTATTTTAGGGCCTTATTATGTAGTACTGACAGTATTGTGTACTTTAGGGCCTTATTATGTAGTACTGATTGTATTGTGTACTTTAGAGACTTATTATGTAGTACTGACTACTGCATACTTTAGGACCTTATTATGTAGTACTGACCATTGTGTATTTTAGGGCCTTATTATGTAGTACTGATTGTATTGTGTACTTTAGAGACTTATTATGTAGTACTGACTTTTGCGTACATTTGGGCCTTATTATGCAGCACTGACTGTATTGTGTATTTTAGGGCCTTATTATGTAGTACTGACAGTATTGTGTACTTTAGAGCCTTATTATGTAGTACTGACTGTATTATGTACTTTAGGACCTATTATGTAGTAATGACTATTGTGTATTTTAAGGCCTTATTATGTAGTACTGATTGTATTGTGTACTTTAGAGACTTATTATGTAGTACTGACTATTCAGTACTTTAGGGCCTTATTATGTAGTACTGACAGTGTTGTGTGCTTTAGAGCCTTATTATGTAGTACTGACTATTGTGTATTTTAGGGCCTTATTATGTAGTACTGACCGTATTGTGTACTTTAGGACCTTATTTTGTACCGTAGTACAGACAGTATTGCGTACTTTAGGACCTTATTATGTAGTACTGACTACTGTGTACTTTAGGGCCTTATTATGTAGTACTGATTGTATTGTATACTTTAAAGACTTATTATGTAGTACTGACTATTGTATTGTATACTTTAGGGCCTTATTATGTAGTACTGACAGTATTGTGTACTTTAGGGCCTTATTATGTAGTACTGACTGTATTATGTACTTTAGGACCTTATTATGTAGTACTGACTACTGTGTATTTTAGGGCCTTATTATGTAGTACTGATTGTATTGTGTACTGTTGAGACTTATTACGAAGTACTGACTACTGCATACTTTAGGACCTTATTATGTAGCACTGACTATTGTGTATTTTAGGGCCTTATTATGTAGTACTGATTGTATTGTGTACTTTAGAGACTTATTATGTAGTACTGACTACTGCATACTTTAGGACCTTATTATGTAGTACTGACTATTGTGTATTTTAGGGCCTTATTATGTAGTACTGATTGTATTGTGTACTTTAGAGACTTATTATGTAGTACTGACTTTTGCATACATTAGGGCCTTATTATGCAGTACTGACTATTGTGTATTTTAGGGCCTTATTATGTAGTACTGACAGTATTGTGTACTTTAGGGTCTTATTATGTAGTACTGACTGTATTATGTACTTTAGGACCTTATTATGTAGTACTGACTATTGTGTAATATTAGGGCCTTATTATTATATAGTACTGATTGTATTGTGTACTTTAGAGACTTATTATGTAGTACTGACTATTGAGTACTTTAGGGCCTTATTATGTAGTACTGACTGTTGTGTGCTTTAGAGCCTTATTATGTAGTACTGACTACTGTGTACTTTAGGGCCTTATTATGTAGTACTGACTATTGTGTACTTTAGGGCCTTATTATGTAGTACTGACTGTATTGTGTACTTTAGGACCTTATTATGTAGTACTGACCGTATTGTGTACTTTAGAGCCTTATTATGTACCGTAGTACAGACAGTATTGTGTACTTTAGGACCTTATTATGTAGTACTGACTGTATTGTGTACTTTAGGACCTTATTATGTAGTACTGACTGTATTGTGTACTTTAGAGCCTTATTATGTAGTACTGACTATTGTGTACTTTAGAGCCTTATTATGTAGTACTGACTGTTGTGTACTTTAGGGTCTTATTATGTAGTACTGACTATTGTTTATTTTAGGACCTTATATATGCAGTACTGACTGTATTGTGTACTTTGAGTCTTATTATGTAGTACGGACAGTATTGTGTACTTTAGGGTCTTATTTATGTAGTACTGACTATTGTGTACTTTAGGGCCTTATTTATGTAGGACTGTATTGTGTACTTTATGGCCTTATTATGTAGTACTGACTGTATTGTGTACTGTTATCATCAGTAATGAGATCAATGCTTGCAGGCAGAACATCTGGCTAGTTTTATGTGTGCAAAGACTGTTTTAACAATAATCACACTACTCTACTTCACTAGTGGATGAGTGGGTTAAAACCTGTACATTTACCCTGTCAGCATTTCTTGTACCTTGTCAATTGCAAGATTTTGGTAGGAACTCAATTAACACAATAAATGGATCAATTAACCATTAAAGGAAATGCAGACTCACAACTGCTTGTTAAGTTATGATAGGTGACCAGCAATAATTTTTACTGCCCCAATGGGTTAGTGACTGCTGGGATTTAATGATTTGCCAGCAAAATCACCAAAACATGGGAAAGTAGATTAATGTTATTTTGAGCCCTGCACACCATGTGCTTTATCAACATTAGATGGCATTAAGTCATTTCTTCAACAAAGTATGTTCTATCATTGTTTGGAATCATAATATGGGAAAAATATGAAGTCTTTCAATTGAATTATCAAAACGACGCTATGCCATATCACATTCATTTCATTTTGAGTGCTGCAAGTAGAATGAAATTGCAGTTGGAAATGTAATAGAAATTACAGTACAATTTTGCAGTGTGTAATTAAATTTTAGAACCCATGATATAGCTCATGTAATTTGGACTGGCAGAAGTAAGAATGTACATTTTGAGGAAATTCAAGATGTAAATATGTAAGTATATTTTTTGCCATTCTTATTACCAGCTAAAGAAAACATATTTATACATTGTCACTTGCATGCTCTTTGTAGGGATGCCAGCTATGTAACATCCTCTATTGTAGTATGGCTTCTATTGCTAGCCTAAATCGGAAACATTGTATCAAAAAAGGTAATGCTGAAAAACTGCAAAAGAGTTGGTGTGTGACAGTCCATTCAGTCTGTGGAACAAGAATTCATCAACTTACTTTTCTACCAAAACCTTCAGTCGCATTTATTTTCTCAAATATAGTACTTCAACTTATAAACGGTACGTCTCTGATAGATATGTGATAGCACTTGGCCTCAATATGTTTTCTATTATATTTTATATACCCCACTGAGCACTGGTCATAGTCTGAACCATTCCATTTACAAAAAGTTATGAATATTGCTCCTAAATAACTGTTTAAATGATCAGAATGGTATTTTCAATACAGTGTCTCTGGCGTTTGCTGTGGACAAAATGAATATCATGTCCATTCATTTGCTTGTTTGAAAGGTTCATTTGTGACTCAGTAAACCTATCCACTTTGTTCACTTAATCATCTTTACTTTTGAATAGATAAAACCACCTCTTTAGTTCATAAAAAACCAAACAAATCTATAAACTAAAACTAAAACATTACTACATGAGTGTACATGATTTGTTTACAAAGTAGTCCACAAAACACTATACTATTTTCAGATGCACGTCACGAGATATGAAGCCTTGCAATATGGAAAAATATTGCATGATTCTGACAATGTAAAGTTAACAGAGAAAAATATGAGCATATAATAATGTTTACTTCAGGACCTTATTATGTAGTACTGACTGTATTGTGTACTTTAGGACCTTATTATGTAGTACTGACTGTACTGTGTACTTTCGGGCCTTATTAGGTAGTACCGACTATATTGTGTACTTTAGGACCTTATTATGTACTTATTAGGGAATGTTCTAAAGGGTATTATTGAAGTGTTTCTCTGTAAATAATGCAACATGCGTATGTAGATTATTAAAGTATAGTCACTTCATTTTTATTTCAAATCTGAGGTATGCCCATTGGAAAAACCCCAGTAATTCACTGCATCAAATGAGGTGGTCCCTGTAAGACAGACAACAAAATAATGACAACTTATGTCACAAAAAACTAAATGCAGCCAATATTTTAGACACCAGACTTTGCTTACTATATTCTATTGATTGGTATTTTAGACACCAGGCTTTGCTTACTATATTCTATTGATTGGTATTTTAGACACCAGGCTTTGCTTACTGTATTCTATTTATTCACGGTACAATCAAGTACTTGAATACTTTGCTAAAGTAAATTGCAAAATATGTAAACAATAACTGAGTTATATCTATGCATGAAGGTGTTTGAGAAAATGGGATATAGGCTGGTGTCATTCACTAAAACACACACCAGTTTGCAGCAGACAGTAAAAGGAAACTGGACAATTCCAACTTAGAAGACAAATTAGCACGTTGTCAATTCACCTCAGTTCCATGAACTTTAATAAAGGCCAACTTAAACCAATAAAAGACAAGTAGAATCAACTGTTTATCATCAAATAAAGCTTTATTTAGTGGGCATCTCCAAATTAATAGCATTTGGACAAGGTATGACTGAAAGTCTGCTTGGGTAAGCTTTGTTAGGACTTGGCTTCGTTTACTGTCCAAGATGTGTCAACTAATGTTATGGCATATACTGTAATGCAACTGGGACAGAATCATCTTGTGACTAGCCAGAGATAGCACTGGGCTTCGCCAATGTCACAAATTGCAATTTTTTTCCTTATCAGCAACAAAATATACCATCTGGCAATTTTTTTGGCAACAACATTTTTGGCTGTTAGCAACTGTATATACAGTCTTGGGTTTGGAGTTGAGAAATTCAAAGGCACCACAACAGGAAGCCACAAACTTGGATATAAAATTGCACTGGAATCTATTGTTACATAAACAAATCCTTTATTCATATTGACAAACCACACTAACAGCATTGTTATATCACAATCAGCTTAATGCTGATGTCTGGCCTTAGTAATCTGTGCTGTAATATAACCCAAATAGTCATGCTACCTGACTAGCTACAACTGACTACTCAGAGGGCAGGAACGGGAACGACTACAATCTACCAGACGATGGCAATTTTTTTTTTAATTTTGAAATATGTACTGGAAAAAAAATAGTTTTGCTGAAACTTCAAAGAAAACTGATTACCTTTAAAGCATCAATCATTCTGTATATATACTAAGCAAATGAAAACAAAAATTCTGTCTCCGTCATTGTTTTACAATTATTTGATGTTGCTGCAGCAAAAACAAACAGGCATTTGTTTGGTCCTTCAAAGAGGGCCTTTGGCGGTGCCTTCAATAACACATGAACCTTCATCAAAGCAAGCCAAAGAACTCTGATCAAAGGAAGTCAGCAACAAACTTAAATATAAGCATTGTTTCATTTTTCATCGTGACTGGGACATATTTATTGCGCTGTGAATGTTTCCTATTTGCAACAAAAAACTTCATGCTTACAATTGCCACCAATGGCAGCATAAAACCCAATTTGAAGTTCCAATATTTTAAAAGAACAGAAATCTGGCCATTGAGTTAAATGAAGGTGGGACATCTTGCAAGAATGTTAAACTTTTAATTTGTTCATAGGTTTTCCTTTCCCTATAAATAGCCTCATCCCCTTGGTAGCCTTGGCATCATGGTAGTTGTCTCTGGCTGACCAAAATCTTGGCCAATTTAAGTACATTTACATGTAGCATATAAACAACTGTACAGCCATGTGCTACTAGGATAATAAATATCAGAGTGAATTGTTTCGCGAAATGTTTTTGTTGACAATGGGATATAGATCAAACAAGGACCATCATTTTTTTATACATATATTTTAGTTGTGTTTTCAAACGGGGTTTGACTGATTAATAAATTTTCTAACATATGATCTAATACAAAATTCATCGATTTTTTTTTATATGCATGTATATTATTTAACACACTGTTTACTGTACTATATAATTGTAAGTTATCACTATACAAGTGTATTTCAGACTAGTGGTCTTCATTTAATCAAATTTCCCTCGTTTTTTTTTCTCTGTGTAAAACCTTGTCACTGACGGCAAGTCATCTCTTAAAAAATTTTGATTTATTTTCACACACCCCACACACATACACACACCATTTATCTAAACATCAGCTTATGTCAACAATATTACCTTGGTCCTGAGAATGTCGAGATAAACGGATAGTACTGCATTATGAAAATGATGACATTTTTTGAAAATTGGTGACAAAATATTGAGGTTGGCGATGTTTGGTGACAACTTTTTCGAAGCCAGCGCCAACCCTGCTAACTCTTGCCATGAGTAGAATGGGGATGGGAAAAGTGTGTGTAAAACAACTGGAACCTTTCTTTATAATTTGATGGTTAACATTACACCCTGGAAAGACTTATAATTTATAAGCTTCCAGAGGCTCTCTTTACCGGCCTCCATCATGGGTTCTGTCCCACAGACCCTTTGCTCACTTGTTTCTACGCCATCTCCATCCACCCCACCCCCAAAAAGATATTTCTGGACCTGCCCTTGCTCGCTTTCTTTCGGTCAGGTTTGTTCTGAATGACTCATTTAAAGTTGTCATTTCTCAAAGTCCACAAAGCCAGGTTGAATCAGGGCACAGTCGTCCCAAACATCGACCAACTTGTCTTGAGATGAGTTATCCAGAGGTCATCAACAACATTTTTATTTCGTTATCACCGCGGTTGCTCGCGGCAATACGTAACTCAAAATTCTATGGCATACTACTTTTTGTTTCTGCCTTTGGCTCTAATTTTCTCATCTAAATTTGAATTTACCTACATAAGAGCTGAATATCACACTAGTCAGCCAAATTATTAAGCTGACAGGAATAATTGCTGCTTGAATCAAGACAAGCAGAATCATTATGCAGCCTCATTGCCTTCGGTTACAATAAACACCGAAATACACTGAAAAACCGAAATACACCGAAATACACTTGTATTTACATGTTCTCGGTGTAAATATCGGTGTACACATAGGAATTATGGTTTGTTTTTGTTTGAATAGTATTACAGAGCAAAATAAAGTATGATTGGAGCGATTTTTATACAAATTATTTACTTTTTTCCAAGTTAAAGCAACTCGTCAAACAGTCGTACTTTATTAACAGGTATCATAAACGGCTAATCGTTCCAGAAGTGGTATGATAAAAACTGGTCGTTCCGGAATGGAGGTAATCTCTGGAAAGGACGGTGTAAGTCGATTTAATTCATATTGTTTTAAGTCGTTTAATTCATGTTCTAATTGACTGCACACACTTTTATTGTCCTCCCTTTGATCCCACTTCTTATTCAAATTAAGAAAACAATCGTTTTTGAGTCGCTGAATTCGGAATGGACAGTGAAAGTCGGTTTAATGCAGCTTTGAAGTCGCTTAACTCATTTTCGATTTCAGCATTCATTTCAACGAAAAATTCGGCTCAGATAGACTCTAATTAAAGTAATGATTTTAAACCGTGGTAAGAGCAGGTTGGCATGTAAGTCCTATTCCCGAAAGGACCCCATTTGTTGTAAGAACCTATACACGCTCATTATTAAAACGGTGTGTTAAATGATATGGAAAATGAATTAATAGACATTACAATTTCATTTGTTAAACAAAATTTTGGATTGCAGCTGGTAATAAAATTTTTTGGATCCGTTTTGCATATGGGTAAGTCCTTTTCGCGAAAAGGATACCATTCGCTAAAAGGATCTTTTTGGAAATACTTTATATACAAAAAATATATTAAATGTCATGTATAACGAATTACTACACAATATCATTTAATTCGTGAAATATAAGTATCAATTGAAACTGAAAATCAAAGTCACAATAGTCGGTCAATATATAATTTTAAATGAGCTTTTCGTAACTCTTCGCAATATTTGTGTAATTTCTCGTAACTTTTTTGCAAATTTGTGTAACTTTTCGTAACTTTTTGCACTTTCCGCATTTTAGTCATACCATACAGATAAATAGATATCTTGATGAATGACATATTGTTTGTCGTTATTATTCCACAAGTAAATATTTTGATCGAATTTATATGATTCCAAGATTTTAATTAGAATCTATTTGTGCCGAATTTTTCGTTGAAATTAATGTACACGTTTGCGACACTTTTATAATTTTCATATATCTCTCTATGTATCCATCTATATATTCTGTCCATTCGATACATTATTAATATTATATTCTTTTGAATTCATTGACGTATGCATTTCAAAGCCTACATCAGCTCATGCTATGTTAGAAATCCCCATTTGTAATTGCAATTGACAAAGATTCTTAAAATCAATGATTTGAAACCATGTGTAACTATATCTGGCCATTCTTGCCCTCTGGCGTACTTAACAGTTTAATCTACCTTTCTTGGTATATTCATCAAAATCCTGCGAAATATTAAACCAGCCATAAGTGTTCGTTGATACCAGTCACGTCCTGCACACGTTCTATGAAGATAACAATGTCGAGCACATTGAAGAAATTGCACCCGTCCTCGCTGCCATTATTCTTTATTTGCTCTTTTGAAGAAATCAAGACCGATTCTGATTTTTGTGAAGCGAAACAATGAAGTTGATGTTAAGGACATGTTTGTGTTTTTATTTAAACAACACTGTAAAAATATATTTCCAGACTGCAGAACGCTTTCCATTCGAAGGACATGTCTGTGTTTTTATTTAAACAAGACTGTAAAAATATATTTCCAGACTGCAGAACGCTTTCCATTCGAAGGACATGTCTGTGTTTTTATTTAAACAAGACTGTAAAAATATATTTCCAGACTGCAGAACGCTTTCCATTCGAAGGACATGTCTGTGTTTTTATTTAAACAAGACTGTAAAAATATATTTCCAGACTGCAGAACGCTTTCCATTCGAAGGACATGTCTGTGTTTTTATTTAAACAAGACTGTAAAAATATATTTCCAGACTGCAGAACGATTTCCATTCGAAGGACATGTCTGTGTTTTTATTTAAACAAGACTGTAAAAATATATTTCCAGACTGCAGAACGCTTTCCATTCGAAGGACATGTCTGTGTTTTTATTTAAACAAGACTGTAAAAATATATTTCCAGACTGCAGAACGCTTTCCATTCGAAGGATATGTCTGTGTTTTTATTTAAACAAGACTGTAAAAATATATTTCCAGACTGCAGAACGCTTTCCATTCGAAGGGAAAAAAATGTCCTGACCAATGCTGCAAAGTCCGAAAGTAAACTTCTCATCACACAGGAGATTTTTATTTCAGAATCAGGGCGCATGTCTAACAATGGAGAGAAAGATGCAGTTTATGTGGAAATTTTAAAAATGTATCATCCAGCAATGTTAAGGTATCTTGTACCAATGTCAGTAGGTGATGAAGGTAGCTGTTTATACAGAGCAGTTTCAAGAGCACTCACTGGTTCAGAAAACTTTCACTTGAAAAAGAACAATATGTACGAAAAGAGGGTCACATGGCTAAGGGAGGGGGGTCTTTCAAGTAATTTGTTACTGGTTGAATACGTAGGGAAATTTCCTGGTTTAACGCCGCATGGAAACTCGCGACAAGCGACAGAATATTTGCGGAGGCCTGACTATGTTTTCGATGGCATTACAGAAATGACTGAAAAAATGAAACCGCATCAAATATTAAATAAACTGTCTTCAAAATATGATGAACTGTCCCAATCGAAAGGACTTCAACAAATTTATGACAAAAAATAAAAAAAATAAATAAAAAAATCAAAGGACAGAATAGCTCCAGGACACTCCAACAATATTGCTGACCATATCAGACATCTCGAAAATTTGGTAACTGAAAATAACTCGTTTGTACGATCAGTTATCAGGACCAGCGGTAAACCCCCTTGTGTAATTTTGTACACATACGAACAAATAACGGACATTAAGAATCTTTGTTGCTCCGGGCAAAATGTGAAGCTTTAGAAAATCTTTGTGCTGGAATTGCAGAAGAATTTCTTAATTACTTTCAGGAAAAACTAAAAACAAATATCAAACTAAAAGTCAACAAACCGTTAAAAATCTATCAGATAGACCGCATGTGTAAAAATAATAATTGTGAGTCTATGAACCACGTTCTTAAATAGACAGTTGACTGGAAGACGAAAACGCTCACGGAATTTGTACAACTGACACATGAATTAGTAACTGGACAATTCAGAAATCTGAAGAATGCTCTAGTAGGCACTGGAGAATTCCGACTTGCCGACAGTCATCAACAATTTCAGTCAACAAAATCAGCATGGATAAAAATGACAGAGCAACAACGCACAAACTTGTACAAACGCTTTAGACGCCACATTGACATAAATACAAAATACATAACATCTACGGACGGTCAGACAAATGTTGTTGCACCAAGGACTAACGGACGAAAACCTGGACAAAGGAAACGAAACATCAATGTACGAACTGTGACAATTAATGCAAAAAAATCTAAACATGAACCAGAGATTTCATCATAATGTACTCTATTTTATTGTTTTCGGTTGTTTATTTTACCTTGTGTAACATGACTTGAAGTCCGATTTTCAAGAGGAACAGAATCTTGAATTCTAATGGATTAATTAATTCATCTGTGTGCTCAAATTATTCATTCATTGAAATCTGATACCTTATTACATTTTGCCAAAAAAAAATGTTTTTCTTTGCAAAAATGCTTTCCTGAGTTGTCTTTGTCAATCATCATATATCCTGGCTTGTTACAATCGCACTCTTCTCACTCCTGCATATACTATCTTGGATACTTTTGGTACTTTGCTTTTCACTTTCATTCTGTATATGTACTTCGATTCGACGTTTATCATACCTATCCAATCACGTAAAGAGTAAATAATTCATATAAATTTGAATCAAAGTTTATTTTGCTTTTTATTATTATTCAAACAAATACAAACGAAACGCAAGATTAATGTATGAGCTGTGATAAATACTGCTAAAAGATCCAAACCTGATCATTGAAAATACTTCTGTAGAGATTTTGTCATAAACAGGCTGTGAATCAGGCAGATGATTATTATCGGTTGGATTTATTGGAATATATCAATGAAAACAAAAATGGTTAACGATAGACTTTCGACTTATTATTTATCGTACTAATACTTATTATTTTCGCAAAGAAGTCAACACTTTCCAAAAAGAAAGCCCTTTCTCGTTAAAATGCACCTTGTCTGCATCATAGTCTTTTGGGAATCTAACATTCGGTCTAATGAATCCAACATTCAACTTCAAAAACCAGTTTACTTATTTTCGTGTCTTAGGGCATTAAATGAACTCATCAATTCCGAATCCTTTATGAATATTGCCCATTCACATACTTCCAAGAATACTTCTTAACACCATTACAATCAACTGTCATATTAACAAAAGTAACATATGTTTCAAAAAATTGCCAAATATTGGGAAACCTTTTAAACAACAATTAAATTAAATGCTATTTATTTATCAAAAACTGTATCATTAAAAGTTAAAGTAAATATATAATGTTATGTCGGAGAGTACTTTTGATCTTTTTCACTTTCATTCTGTGTATGTATTACTACGATTATTAGTTGATCGTTTCTGTCGAATCAAGTACGACCTAACCACGCCATTGCATGAATTTAACTATAACGAGGAAAAAAGTAAATAATTCGTATCAAAATCGCTCCAATCATATTTTATTTTGTTCTGTAATACTATTCAAACAAAAACAAATCATAATTCCTGTGTGTACACCGATATATACACCGAGAACATGTAAATACAAGTGTATTTCGGTGTATTTCGGTTTTTCAGTGTATTTCGGTGTTTATAGTAACCCCATTGCCTTAAAGTGGCTTTCCAACAGGCACTTGCCTTAGTAGGCCTAGTTTGTGTTCACAATGTTTATCAAAATACGCCAGTTGCATAATAGTGTTGTTCACCAGTTTGTTAATTTATTTTTATCGCTTTGGGGTTAATCGGTTAAACCAGTGGTTGGAGGTGGGTGGGTGAAAGGTGGGATTACCGAGGGGACGCTAATGCTGACTAATGCTTTTGGCAGGTGGCGCTGAGGATAACCAAGGGGGCGGTGTCCCCGAAAACGTTTGGGAACCACTGAGCTAAACCAAACTCAAAGTAACTAGGCTTCTATCGTTGCTTGCAGTATTCCTATAAATAATACATGCACTATATAAAAGCTTGTTTGATTCAAAATAATTTAATTACATTCGAGAATTATGTATATTAAGTTATGTCAGAGATTTCGTTTTAATCAGACTGAAATTCAAAGTAACAACAGTTGCAAATAACATGTCTTCGACGCGAGCTTAATGTTGATAAAAGCAACAAAAAAAGCAATAACCTGAAGGGGGAAAAAAAAAATCATACCAAGTGACAAAATTACCTCGAATTACCCCGTGACCTGACATAGGACCCTGAATATCATACAATAAAAGAGACCCATGTCAGAACAGATGATCGGGTAACCGGGAGTCCATGTATTTATCGCAAACCACCACAATCCACCGCAAACTACCGCAAACCACCTTTAAAATGCATAATAATGCTAATTTATCGATGAAAATATAATATGTTTAAGTTAACAAAATGTAAAACTTATATAGGCTTAATATGTCAAGAAATTTTGAAATGAGACTATTAATCAATTTTATACCGAGCCCGATTTGCAGCTGAAAAGTGTTGTTACTATATGTGCATTTCTTTTTTTTTTTTAATAATTATAATATCCATTACATTAATTAGGTTATTGAAATAAGTAACGTTATTTGACTATATTTTAGTATATCAGAGTGTACTTTAGTATATTTCAGTGCATTTTAGTAACTAGCAACGTCCACGAAGTTGGGGTACTTATACGTTGGGGTACTAATATTAGTACTATTTAGTAACTAGATGTGCATTGTTTTTTCAATAATATCATTATTTTTATTCCCAAAAACTTTGATTGTGCTGATGATTGCCGTCAAAATATTTTTTTTTTGTAAAAAAAAAAAAAATGTTTCTTGGATTTATTTTTCGTATTCTTACACATTAAACAAATGTATCAGACAAATGTATCAGACTTCTTTATTACGACCCAAGAGAAAAAGACCTTCCCAAGCCAAACAGTCTAACCCTGTTACTACACCGGAGATACCACCCCTAGTGATTTCTACCAAATCATTGACAGGAGCAAGTCCAGAAGTAGGCCTTGGCCGTGGCAAAGGCTTAAGGAAGTTAAAGCGGATTGCTTCTCGTTCCTAAGTTTGTTTTTTTTAAAAAAAAACAAGCACCCAACGGTCCTTTTCAGGGTCACTCACTTCTTTCGAAAAGAGATACTATTCATTTTGCCAAAATCAATTAAAACTCAAAATCCCTTGTTTAACCCTATGATGTACGTGTGTGAGTGCGTGAGTGTAGGCCTTATTATTCTAAACAATCAAAACCAAGAGACACTTACGTTTTTTTTTTTCAGTCTGGTCTATTCTGATACAAATATTTACAATTCAGTGTCACAACACAACATAACACAACACTTTTTAAAAAAGTTCATAGACTTCTTCTGTCTTTTTCTTCTTTCACTCTCTCTGTTCTCTGATTTTCTTCACTTTCACAGTTTTTTCCTCCTCTTCTTCCTCACTTTTTTCTCGTCTTCTCTTCTTTTCTGTCTTCTCTTTCTGAACGAGCCGGGGTTTTTCTTTTGCCGAGGGCACTTTTTTTTCTTCCTCCTTCTCCTCCTGCTCCTGTTCTTTCTTAGGACAGTCTGAAGACCAATGTCCTTTCTCTTGACAATGATAACAGGTATAATGAATTTTGTCTCTTCTGATACCGCTCCGGTGGCCTAGTGGTTAGAGCGTCCGCCTCGGATGCGGGAGGTCGTGGGTTCGAACCCCGGCCGAGTCATACCAAAGACTTACAAAAATGGTACTAACAGCTGCCTCGCTTGGCGCTCAGCATTAAGAGGTTAGTGTTAGGACTGCTGTCAGGATAATGTGACTGGGTGGGACATCATGCTACATGTCTGCGGCATGATGCCCCAGTGCTAGACATCACTATAAACAGCCACACTGCAGATATCGTAGCGATATGACTGGAAAACCGTTAAAGCTACGTTAAAAATCCAAATCACACACACACACACACACACACACACACACATTGTCTCTTCTGACACTGGACTTGCTTTTTTGACGGCCTGGACATTCTGTAGCCTAATGCCCTTTCTTCTGACAGATATAGCAAGTATCTTGACTTTTATCTCGAAAGGAGGGAGAGTAGTCCGTCGGCTTGTCTGAAGAAAACTTTCTTATGACACCTCGCAAAGCTCTAATCAGAAGTTCGATCTGTGTGGGTTCTTCCATCTTGAGAGCGAAATGAATACTGAGAGGGAAAGTACCAGCCCTTTATATATACACTGAGTCTGACATGGATATATAGGGGTACATGGCGTTTCAAATGTAGTCATTTGACTGTTTGCAGTCAAGATGAAACGATCGCACCATTTCGTAAAGAAAGGAGAAAAAAGTAAGAGGCAGAAACGTAATTTATCGCCTCGCACAGTAGCTGAAGTCTTGGCTCAAATTCATGCCAGCGATTTTGAAGATGAGATGAGTGAGTCAGAATCCAGACCCAGAGAGTCTACACCCAGTCAAAGTCCATCACCACCAGTAAACCCTAAAAAGTACTACCACATTCGAGAGACGGACAAACGGTCCTCTAGAAAATTTAGAACCACAGCCTACACATACATGGTGAAGTTTAAAGATTTCAAGTCCGACGTACCGTTGGAAAAAGCAGAAGGGTTCATCACCGATGTGTGGGATTCCTTGTTAACCACACTGAAACAGCAACGTGAAGCCAAAGAAGACAATCGCTTGAGACTTTCCATTCATCACGACAGTTTGAAGTCCCCCGTTTGGATCGAGTTTAGCAGTACAGCAGAATTGACACCTTCCAAAGTCATGGAAAAGATTCAACACGTACAACAATCCAACGACAAGTTTCACATTACCGACGGAAAAGCAACACTGTTCATGACCCACGTGTCTCTTCCCCAAGGGACAGGACATGGCAAACAAAAGGTGTTCTTGGTAGACAATTATCGCAGCATCAAGCGCAGCATCGTTCAAATTAACAACACCCAAGACAAGATGTGTTTAGCCCGTGCCATCGTGCGGGGATGAACGTATGCCGACAAGAACGACACGGTAGAATGGAAAAGAGCCTGGCAAACTATTAAGAAATCTAGTCGAGCCAAACAACAAAGAGAAGCAGAACTCCTGTTACAGCAAGCAGGGCTATCCAAAGACACACCCTGTGGCATTCCTGAAATGCAAAAATTGCAAGACGTCTTGGCACCACGCTACACCTTGAAAGTACACCCTCAAGAAGTGCGCGGACCTCTGTTGTTTCGAGGCAAAAATTTCAAAGACGGAAAATACATTCACGTCTATCATCACGATGAACATTTCGATGCCATTACCAGTATCACTGCATTTCTGGGATATGGTTATTACTGTGAGAAATGTGACTATGGCTATAACAATCGAGAGCAACACAAGCATTGCGGATCGAAATGTGAGGGATGTTTAGCCTCTAAGCCCTGTCTAGACCAAGGACAAGAACGAGTGCATTGCCCAGCTTGTCAGCGCACGTTTGTCAGTACAACCTGTTACCAACAACATCTAAACATGCAAGATTCACAGCGGAAATGTGTTTGTCAGCTCCTGAGATTGTGCCCTACTTGTGGACAAGGCATACGTACCAATCAATAATGCCAAGGCGCACGTCTGTTCAGGAAAGAAACGATGTCACATTTGTCGCCAAATCGTGGATTTGGAACACCAATGCTCATTCAAAAATACCAATCCAAACACGAAGAGGAAGATAATGACCAGAAGAAAGGCAATTTCATCTTTTTCGATTTCGAATGCATGCAAGAGACTGGCATTTACGTTCCTAATTTCTGCGTGGCTCATCCAGCGTGTGAGAAGTGCATCCAAGAGCCTATCTTTATTCATTGCTGTAGCAAGATTCCTGGAGGACGTGAAAAAATCTTTCGGGGACCAAACACGCTAGCCGATTTCGCCAAATGGATCTTAGACCCTATCGACGAGACGTGGAGCCAAGAAGACATCGAATGTTACGGAGATTGTCATCGCCATGCCACGGTGATGGCTCACAATTTCTCGGGATACGATGGACAGTTTCTTTTGAGATACTATACGGAACAAAGTATCGAACGTCCGAAAGTGACTTTGAACGGAGCCAAAATCATTCCATGCAAGTGGGTCAAGTGCAGTTCAAAGATTCGATGAGTTACTTGGCCATGCCTTTGAGTCGCATGCCTAAAACGTTTGGAATGACGGAAATGGCCAAAGGCTATTTTCCACACTTTTTCAATACCGAAGCCAATCAACACGCCGTTCTGCCCCATTTGCCTGAGGCTCACTACTACGACCCTGACAACATGAGTACCGAACAACAAGAAGCTTTCTACGCTTGGTACCAGACTCACGCCTCGGACCACTTCGACTTTCAGGAAGAAATGTTAAAATATTGTCGTTCCGACGTGGACATTTTACGGCGTTGCTGTGGAAAATTTCGAGAACTGTTCATGGAACACGGTGGGATCGACCCTTTCAAAGAAGCTTGCACCATTGCCAAAGCGTGTTCCTTAGTGTACCGTCAACGATTCATGCCCGAAAACACCCTGGCTGTCATCAGTCCTCAAACAACCAATTTTGTCAAACGTCAATACTCGGTCAAAGCCCTACGCTGGCTACATTACTTGTGTGACAAGGAAGACAAATGGATCCAACATGCTCGCAACGGAGGAGGCGAAAAGACCATCGGAAGGTATTCAGTGGATGGCTGGGACTTAGAAAACCCCAAAATCGTGTACGAGTTTAACGGGTGCTTATTTCACGGATGTCCTATCTGCTACCCTCAACGTAACACTAAATATCAGTTTTTACAACGGACCATGGAAGACTTGTACCAGGCCACTTGTCAGCGACGCTTGAAGTTAGAAGAGCAAGGATACCAAGTGGTAGAAATGTGGGAACACGAGTACGATCAGCGATTGAAAACCGATCCCGAGTTTAAGCGTATCGTGGAATGTTACAAACTGGTGGACCCACTGAACCCAAGGGACTGTTTGTACGGAGGACGGACGAATGCCACCTGTTTGCTGTACCAAGCCGACGAGGAGAAAGGAGAAGAAATCAAATACTTAGACGTGTGTTTGCTGTATCCGTACGTGTGCAAATATTGTCACTTTCCTGCAGGGCACCCTCAATTGCTGACGAAACACATCGACCTGGACAACATTCACCAATACGAAGGATTGATCAAGTGTAAAGTCTTGCCTCCCACGTACTTGTACCATCCCGTTTTACCTCACCATTGCCAAGGAAAACTGATGTTTCCCTTGTGCCGTACTTGTGCCGAAACGTGCAACCAAGACCGACATTGTCAGCACATTCAGGAAGAACGCGCCTTAACAGGAACGTGGGTCAGCGTGGAATTGTTCAAAGCTCTGGACTTGGGATACCAACTGTTAGAAGTGAATGAAATTTACCACTTTCCCAAGACAGAAAAATACCACAAGGGCGACGAGACTCAAAAAGGCATTTTTGCAGACTACGTGAATGACTTTTTGAAACTGAAACAAGAAGCCGGCGGTTATCCTTCCTGCTGCCACACTCCCAAAGACCAAAAGAAATTCAAAGACAAATACTGGGAGCAGGAAGGCATCACTTTAGACCACATCGAGAAAAACGAAGGAAGGCGATCGTTTGCCAAAGTGATGTTAAATTGCTTGTGGGGCAAAATGGCACAACGACCGTGTTTACCCAAAACGGAGTATTTGACAGAACCTTCTCGCTACTTCCAGATGATTCACGACAAAACTAAATACATGAAGCACGTGGACGTCCTTCGTGAGGACTTGATCTTAGTCAATTACGAAGAAGAGCTGGACTTTGTAGAAGCCGACGAATTTGGAAATGTCATCATTGTGGCTTACGTGACAGCCCATGCTAGCTTAAAACTGTACGAAGCTTTAGAACTGTTAGGAGATCGTGTGCTGTATTTTGACACGGACAGTTGCATCTACATCGATCGCCTGGGTCAACCTCACCCTGTCATCGAAGGAGACCGTTTAGCAGCCTGGACGGACGAGCATCCAGACAACAAGATTCTAAGTTTTGCAAGTGGCGGTCCCAAAAATTACGGTTACGAATACCGTAACCCTCACGGAGAAGTACACACGGAGTGTAAAGTGAAAGGATTGACTCTCAATTATCGCACCAGTCGCCTGGTGAACTTTGGCGTCTTGAAAGAAGCCTTGCAGTCTGGACAGGATGGAAATTTTAAAGTGACCACCCACGAACCGCACAAGATTGTACGTTTACCCACACACCAAATCGTTAGCCGGCCCTTGGAAAAAGTCTATCAAATCATGTACCAGAAGCGAGTTCGGCTTCCCAATCACTTCACTTTACCGTACGGTCACGACGATATTGGCCAGCATATAAAAAAGGACAACGTTCAAGACCGATAGTTCATTGTGACTACCATTGCCAAGCGAGAAAGATGAATCCTTTCAAACAGCAAGTTTCAAGCAAGAGCAAGCTCGAGTGTGATACTGTGCCTTGCGATGACAGGGATGCCGTACGCTATGACCTTAGCGATTCAGTACCACATCATGGAAATTTTGCTACGACTGTACCTACCATGGAAAGTGATGCTGTACGTGTCAAACCTGATGGATGCGAAAGCGATGCCACTCGTTATCGTACACCTTTTCACTTTAGTGGTTTTCATGGTGGATGTCATCATTATCAAACCATGCGGCTACCACCCTACGGATGTCATGTAAAACTGAGCAAACTCCTGCATATTTCACCGTACCCTCATCGAAATGAACCTGTGAAAGACGAATATTCGTTCCCTGTGCGTTTGCCTGAATACTGCGACTTTGAAAGTCGGATCCAAACCTTCCGAGGAAAATGGCCAAAATATCTGGGAGGACCTACCCCCGAAGAATTAGCTAGAGCTGGATTTATCTACTTGGGCGAAGGGGATAAAGTCAAGTGCTTCAGTTGCGGTGTCACTTCACGAGTGGGAGAAGAAAGATTGCGCTTACCTGGAACATGCTCGATGTTCTCCAGATTGTCACTACCTACCTTTAGTGGAACCTTGTCATTGAAGTGGGCACACCATGTCGTTTAAGAAGCCAGCTGCTTGGCTAGGAGTCAAACATTAGACAACCCCTAGACAAGTATTAAAACCCCATGATGCAGAAAATAATATTCAAAGATTACCAAACGAATTGCAAGAGAAGATCTACAAGGACATTTGGCAGGGACTTGCCAGAGCCAAATCTCAATTAGTGACTCTAGAACTTTTGTGTCGAGAAATTCACAAGAGGAAATTGACAAAAGTCAACAAACAAGTCCGATTTCTCTGGATCAAGGGTGCGTTCTTCCTACTATTTCGCTTTAGACCATTTACATTTGAAGATTTTATTGACATTCTTGACTGTTTCCTGGAATGGCAGTGGTCAGAAATTACTCACTACGTTCATTACTTTCGCTCTAGGAGAAGTGTTTGACTGACATGGTTATCGATACTTTACAAGAGAACATTCGTGGTTTGCCTGTGGAATTGAGAGAACGCATTTACCGCGAGTTCGTCAAAATACAAGTGAAACACAAAGAACCATTGCATCCGTTACGTCACCGATGTTTGAACCACTGGTACCTAAATGCTATAAGAGGACTGATTCTGATGACAGTGTTCCAGTGGTCAGACATCGATGAATCGCTTGAAATTCATAAATTTTTGGATGCCACTTATTCAGCTTACAAGGTGATCCTAATACACCGAATTCCAACGGACGAGTTAGAGGATTACAACAAATCTTTACAAGAACAATTCTTTCTAGTTCAAGAGGAAACTTCTGTGCGACGTGTGGTGTGTGAGTTAGTGACTAAAGTTTTTTGGTACGGTACTAAAGTAAAATCGAGGCTGTTCAAACAGTACACTTATTACCTTACACAAAAGAGGGTATAAAAACAGACTACTATGCCACGACCTTTATCATTCGTGATACAACAGATTCCGTGGAAGGAAATCAATGACACTATTCAAACGGTGGAGGATTACGATCGTCTATTACGAGAACTGTGTCCATTGAATTGGGGTCGACATGTAGTGTGTGTCTTAGTGACTTGCTTTCTGGGATTTCGTTTACCAGCCGATTCCTTGTGGACTCTTTACGAACAGTACATGCCACTCCAAAAAAGCATGAAAGTGGCCCCTTTAAATGTACATGAGAGACTCATTCTGCTCAAAGCTTTGCGCTTTCATCTTGACACTTCTCAACCTCTACGGGAAAACAAGATTCGTCAACTTTTAGGCACTGAAGATGTGTACGACGACGTATGTGTAGCTTGTGACTTGCACCCTCACTGGAAAGATGTACGTGACTGGAAACGTTGGGGGTTTGAGGCATGGACAAAAGAAGTGGCACACTATGCCAAAGATTTGTAATCCTAAAAAATTAAAATGTTCAGTGAAAAAAGTAACTTTTAAACCAGTATTAGTGACAGTGCCAGAAGAAGAAGTCGTGACCGAGGAAAACCACTCTCTTCATGACAGGACCGTGATCGACATCCCCGAAAGGCCATTCCGGGAGGACTCTTGTGTGACTGTGCCAAGGAGTGTAGAGACTCTAAGAACATTACACACTACCCCTACGATTTTACCTCTTCATCACCACAAATGTTGTACAGAGACTTGTTTATATTCCACTATGATCGTTTTGATGTGTCTTTTATTCATGTACTTAACCATTTGGCTTTTATGTATTTTTGTCTTTCGTGTTGTTCACAATTAAAGATGACTATAAACGTGTTCTGAAAAAAAGTATAAAAACTCTTGTCTTGTCTGTCCTCGTGTCAAAAGTGAAATTTCTTACACTACTATGGCAACCTCTACTGTCTCTACTCCCTCTTCCTCCACTGTCAAAGTCATTGACGAACACGTAAATCGGACTAGTTGGGAGGCCTTGTATCTTCGCCATCCCTTTAACATGCTCATTGCCGGACCTAGCGGTTCAGGCAAAACCGAATCTGTCAAACGTTTGATCTAACATAAACATCATTTGATCGATCGTCCACCTCAACAAATCGTGTGGTGTTACAAAGAGTGGCAATCGGCGTACAGCCTTCTGCGAGAAAGTCAAGGCGATTCCATCGTCTTTGTGGAAGGCATTCCTGGCGAGGACGACGGGATCGTGTCTGACCCTAGTCAAACTCCTTTGGTTATTTTTGATGACATGTTAGGAGAAGACGAAGAAAAAATTAAACTCTGGTTTACGCGCAAAGGGCATCATCGTAATGCCAGTGTCATTTACATCACCCAAAATTTGTTTCAACAAAGTAAAGCCCATCGTACCATAAGTCTCAATGCTCATTACGTGGTGTTGTTTAAAAGCCCTAGAGATAAATCACAAGTAGAAGTCTTAGCCAAACAGTTAGGAACGCCTTGGCTGACTCATACGTACGACGATGCCACTCAAACCCCACTCGCTTATTTACTGGTGGATTTAAAACCCACCACTCCCGATTATTTGCGATTTCGTACCCATCTGTTTCACCACTGGTGCCAAGACGGAGGGTCTGTCGTGTACACTTCCCCTTCGTCGACTTAATCACAATCACCAAAAAAAGTCTATAAAAACTTCGGTCACTTTGGCTTTGTCTCACACATCGTCAACATGACGTCCCTTCAGTCTCATCTTCCCATCAAATTGATTCGTGCCTTGTACGGTATCAGTCGCGAAATAAATCCACAAATACGTGCTCGTGTCTTAGAATCTAGTCTCAGAGAAGTCTTACGATGGTTTACGGTGACAGCACGTCAATTACTGCAAGGCATCATTCAGATTCCACATCAAACCAAACGTTGTTTTGAGAGAAACAAAGTCGCCTTGACACACCTATCCGATCCTCGCATCGACACTCAAACCAAAAAGCAAATCATTTTGAAACCTGGAGGTAGCGGTTCTCTAGGAGGTGTCATCATTCGTTCCCTCTTAAAATGGGATCCTAATGCTCCCAAAGTCGTCCGCAAGAAAAAAGCCACACCCAAACGTACCCAGAAGAAAAAGAAAAAGAGCAATGGTGTCAAGACCACGTCACAGCCTCAGAAAAAGAAAAAGAAAAGTCCACAGAAAACAGCTTCTACCCGCAAGAGAGCGTCTCCAAAAACTTCTCTTCCAGCGGTGACACCCTCTTCCTCTTTAGCGGCAGTGGCCGCTGCTCACAAAGTACCTGCCCCGAAAATCAAAGTCCAAGAGAGAACGGGTGTGTTACAGAGTTTACTGGATTTGTCCAAGCAAGAACTGTCCCGATTTAGTCCGTTGCGAACTCCTCTCCTCCACGACGTGTGTTGCCTGTGATCAAGTTGATACGACGTAAAGACAATCAGTGGCGTCGCATTCCAGTATAAAAAAGACCCGAGGCATACGATAGGGATCAGTGTTTTGTGCTGCTCAACGCCCAAAGATGTCCCCTCCAAGACGTGCACACCGTCACCATCGTCGTTCTTCTGTCCAAAAAGGAAAAGGAAAAAGGAAAGGACTGCCCCCTCGTTTAGCCAAACATTGCGACATGTTGTCCGTCCTGTCCAAAGCTCCTCCACCCATGCGAAAAAAACTCATTCAAACTACTTCCAAAGACGTCATCGATACCGTGTGCGAATGTTGTCTGAATGTCTTGAAAGGCACAATACCTTTGTCTAAACACCAGAAAGAATGCTTAGCCAAACATCGACACGTTCTTCGCCAAATGGTCCAAAAGAAAATACCCATTGGTCAAAAGAAAAAGATGCTGGTGCAATGCGGAGGAATTTTACCCTTTTTGCCCATGTTGCTGAAAGGAGTAATGGGAACATAGGAGGACCCTTGCTGAAAGGAGCATTGGGAAACATCCTGGGAGGATGAAGATAAAAAGGTCCAAAAAGATAAAAGGGACCTTTGGAGTCAAAAGATCTCAGACGTGATCCTTGAAATCCGATAGAACGACGAAAACTGGCTTTAGTGCCTTACAAACGATGGATGGAATACCATCGTTGGCAAGAACCTCCCAATCCTCATTTGACCGAAATGTCCCAGTTACAAGACGAATTGCAATCGTTGATGGATAGCAGCGATTTGTCAGAAACGGAAAAATCGCAACGGTACGGTCAGTTGTTACAACGACTGAAACTCTTTCACCAAAAAGCTTTAGACGAAACAGCTCAACCCACTCTGAAAGATATTAAGGCCTTGATGAAAAGTCCATCACCACCACTACCACCTCCAATGGTCAAGACAGAAAGTCCACCACCACTAGTCCCAGTGATCAAGACAGAAAACGAAGAAGAGCTTCATGCTCCACCAGAAAAAAATATGCAAGTTAACAACACCACCTACATCCAGAATTGGTTAGATTAAAAAAATGATGGCTACTCCTTCTTCCTCAGAAGAGAAAACGAAAGCCAAGACAGAAGTGAAACAAGAACTGATTACCCCTGTTCAAACACGGTCCTCCTCAACACCTATTGCTCGTCGGACACGCAAAGCATTACAAACCAAGAAAATACCACAGAAAGACAAGAGTAGCATCAGTGAAGATTGGATCACTTATTAAAAAATGGAGAAGGTGTTAGCCAGCATTTACTACGATCCAGCCCATCCCGCAGGTTACGGAGGAGTTCAGAAATTGTATCGTGCTGCCAAAACTCGACTGAAAAGTATCCGTTTACCTCATGTGCAACGATGGTTACAAGAACAAGCCACGTACACCTTACACAAACCCATTCGACGAAAATTTTCCAGAAGTCGCACCCAAGTGAAGGGTATAGATCATCAATAGCAAGCCGATTTAGCCGATGTTTCTCATTTGGCCACCTACAATCGTGGCTACAAATATTTGTTTTGTGTCATCGACGTCTTTTCCAAATTTGCTTGGGTCGTACCATTGACTTCCAAATCGAGCAGTGAGTTAGTGCGAGCCCTCAAACTGGTGTTGAAACAAAGCTGGCGCCACTCTCTTCGATGGCAAACCGACAAAGGCACCGAATTTCTGAACCAAGCTTTCCAAAAAGAATTGAAGAAACGTGACATTCATGTTTTCACCACCGAGAATCCCGAAACCAAAGCCAGCATCGTGGAACGTTTTCAACGCACCTTGAAAGAACGCATGTGGAAATATTTTATGCATCAACACACTCTCAAGTACATCGACGTCTTGCCACACCTTATCCAATTGTACAACCAATCTTACCATCCGAGCATTGGGCGTGCCCCCCCCCCCAAAAAAAGTGACTCCTGACAACGAAGTGGCCGTCTTCGAGCATCTGTTTGGTACGTCCCCAACAGCAGTGACTGTCCCCAAGAAAAGTGGAGTGTTGGCATCAGGAGATTGGGTGCGCATTGGCAAAATCAAACGCACTTTCGACAAAGGTTACTTACCCAACTGGACCACCGAATTGTTTCGTGTCACTGAACGAATGCGTGGCCGTTATCCTCCTGTCTATAAATTGGACGGGGAAGTGTTAAAAGGAACGTTTTACTTGCCCGAGTTACAACGTGTGACCAAAAAAGAAGACGACGTGTACGAGATCGAAAGCATTCTCGATCGAAGAACCCGTAAAGTGGGAAAACGACGTGTGAAAGAAATCAAAGTATATTGGAAAGGATATCCTCCCAGTTTTGACTCTTGGATCGACGATTCGCAACTCATCGACTATAAAAAGAAGTGACCATCACGCCCTTCAACACAGCCTCAGCTACTGCAGTGACCACTCCTTCCCCCAGTTCTTCTCTGCAAGATCTACAAAAGCAACCCTTGTGGGTTTGGTGTGGAGAACGTGTGCCTAAAACGCAAATCGTCTTTTTCTGCCAAATCTTTGTGGTGTATTGTGTCATCGGTGCTGCCATTGCCAATTTGAGTTTGCAACAAGGAGACAAACAATTGTAGACCATTTTACTTAGCAGTTGCATTGGTTACCTTCTTCTCAATCCGTCTCTGAAATATTCCTCGAACGGAAACAACAACGGGAGTCTTGTGTCCAACGTTAGTCCCCCTTCCAACAGTCACCCTAACCATCCTCTTTTAGACACTCCTCTGACTTCCAGTGACTCCTTGGACACTAGAACTGTGGAATTATGAACAACCAATTTTACTTAACGTTACGCAGTGACAGTTCCATGGAGGTGTTTCCCAATAACACTTTGTGCTGTTTCTCGGCCAGATTACCTCAAGCCATCCAAATGGATCACGAAGCCCATTGGGAAGTGGCTTTGGTCGAAATGATTCACCCTACACAAATCAAAAACATCGTCGAAAATAAAAACACTTTTACGGTAGAAGTTTATGACGAACAAGTACAACAAGCCATGGATGAACGCGCCAGTGTTGCTGACTTTATGAAATCACAAGACCCAAAAACTAAACGAACCACTTATCGGTTGAAAATTCCTGCAGGCTATTATTTTAGTGGTCAACATTTGGTGAACGCCATTGCTGACAGGTTCAATATCATGATTGGTAAAGCCTTGGAGAAAGCCAGAAGAAGTGTCACGATCGAGTACCACAAAATAGCTCGTCGCCTAATGATGAAATTTTCAGATGACAAAGTATTGGCTATTACATTTTGTCCTGAATTGTATGACATTTTGGGTTGAGACACCAAGTTGATCAAGATGAGAAACAAAATACCAGCCGTGACCGGTAACTTGGATTTTGCGAAATATTTTCGATTCCCTGAAGAAATGAAAGAAGGACTGAATTTGATGTTTGTTTACTCCGATGTGGTGGAGTACAACGTGGTGGGACACACCTCCGTACCGTTACTGCGTGTCATTCCTTTCAAAGTGGATTCTGCCACGGCTGCTGACGAGGAGAGTGGAAACACCTATCATGTTCACCGCGAATTTATACATCCTCACTATTTGCCCGTCAGTAAGTCGTATTTCGACACTGTCAACATTACTATAAAAGGAGATCTGGGACAAAATATTCCATTCACCAAAGGGAAAGTCACAGTGAAACTCCATTTTCGAAAACGATTACTCTAACCCTTTGTCAGTCATGTATCCTGTGTACCAAGGAGTCGCTCGACAGCGAGGACATGGTTTAGGTGATATGCTCAAATCAGCCTTTCGTACAGTGGCTCCCGTTTTGAAACCGATGGTGACACGGGGATTGCACGCCTTAAAAGATGCTGCGTTGACTCACGGCGAAGAATTTCTCCAAAATGTCATCATTGACAAACAAAACCCCAAAGAAGCTTTCTTGAGAGCAGGCAAAAATGTCTTGCTTGAAATGGGCAAAGACATTTTGGGTCGGCGAGAAACTCCTATAAATGCCCTGGGCAATGCCGAGTCAGGCATTCCTGCATCCCTGACGCCACAGCAAGGACAAGGCAGAAAAAGACGACGAAAACACCCCTTGAAAGGTTTTCGCACCCATAGAGCTAGAAAGACTAAGAAAAGAAAAACTGTCCTAGAGTTAGACGTTTTTGATTATTAAAAAAACGAAAATGATGCACCGAGAGTCTTGTGCTTGTTCCAAGTCGGAACTGGATCTGTTTGCCATGCCACCCACCATGATGACGATGCAAGAATCCCAATGGGTCGAATTTCATCCCGTCTCCTCTTTGACGGATTCAGCTCCCATCGAGTTTGAAATCAAAGGACAACCAGAAGATTACATCGATCTGAATAGCAGTTACTTGTACCTAAAACTGCTGAAAGTGATCAAAACTGACAACACCAATCCGGGTGCCGATGCCAGAGTAGCTCCCGTCAACAATTTCATGCATTCCTTGTTCAGTGAAGTGGATTTGTACTTGAATAACAAACTGGTCAGCAGCAGTATGGATACTTACCCTTACCGAGCGTACCTAGAAAATCTCTTGACGTACGGAAAAGTGGCCAAGAACACTCATCTGGATGCTTGCAAGGTATGGAAACCTGACACTGCAGGTGAAGACACGTTTAACGACACAGCCCTGACAGCCGAAGACAATCCTCACAATGTGGGTTTTAACAACCGTCGAAGGAAAATCCTGCAAACTCGTAGTTTAGAACTGATGGATCGCTTGCATTTGGACATGTGGTTGCAAGACAAGTATTTGCTGAACGGAGTGGATATTCGCCTGAGACTCATGCCAACGAGTACAAAACCATCATCCAAGAAGCCAGACTTTACGTGCGTCGCGTAGAAGTGTTACCTAAAGCGGGAAACGACATCAGTCAAACATTGAGCAGATCGACCTCCAAGTATCTGATACGACGTGTAGAAGTGAAAATGTTCACCATTGCTGCTGGACACCGATCCAAGATCGAAGATCATCTGTTCCAAGGACAGTTACCCAAACGTTTAATCGTTGGCATCGTCAGTAATGCAGCCCTCAACGGAGCCCACGATCAAAATCCTTTCCAGTTTAAGCACTACAGAGTGTCCAAGATCGAAGTCAGTCGCGATGGCAAGACCTTGTGTACCAGACCTTTCGAACCTAACTTTGCCCAGAAGAATTACTTGAGATCGTACTTGTCCCTTTACGAAGCTACCGGACAGCTAGGAACCAACACCAGTCACGGTATTTCGTACGAAGATTATGTAGGAGGTTACACTTTGTGGGCTTTTGATTTCACTCCAGACCAAGGCAGCGACGAGGGACATTTCCACCCTATAAAATCTGGTCAACTGCGTGTGGAACTTCGGTTTGCAGAGGCTCTCACTGAGACGGTCAACGTCATCTTGTATGCCGAATTCGATAATACCATAGAAATCAACAGTTTGAGAGAAATCATTCTAGACTATTAGAAACAATGGAAGACTCCTATCCCTCACTGAACGATAGAGAATCTTTGGACATGGAATGGGAGGATAGCGTGAAAACAGAACCCCAAGACCAAGACAAAGAGAACGAGGTAGTGGTCACGTCCAGATGGTCAGAACAAGAACAACATTTAGTGTCCTGTTTTGCTAAACACCTGGCGGATACAATTACGGAACTGAGTAAGAAATATTGTTATAGATGTCAAAACGATCATCCCAGTCAAATTCAACACAATAAATGTATGACGATGAGTCAAGAAGAAAAATTGGACGAGTATCTGGACGACGCTTGGAGTATCATCTCGGAAGAAGCAGTGTTGCATGAGTGGTATAAAGGCTTGCGTGATCATTCCTGCCTTCCATTGACTACTCTAGAGATCTATCGCATCGAAGCTCTCTTAGCCCAGAGTGCGGAGACAAGGCAAAGAAACGACTACTTGACAGAGCGTTTCAAACAAAAAGTCAGAATTGAACTGATGATTTATCATTTCCTGTGGGAAAAAAAACAACAACACAACAAACAAATTGATACCTGGGAACTTTATTACCTTTGAACAATAGTTCGTATACTACTTCTTGGAATCCTGTCGAGTGCGCTAAAGATGAACTACCTCATCGCAAACCTCAAGACCATCAAGCTTATGTCATCAACACGTACGAAAGTCATCTCCCAGGAACTCACAGGGTTGCCGTCTACTTCCCTCAAGAGGATTGCGTGGAATATTTGGATTCGTATGGATTACCCCCTTTGGAAGACGACATCATTGACTTTATGAGAAGAAATGCCCAGACGACACGATTCAATAATGTGAAATTACAAGGCACAGATTCCATGGTGTGTGGACAATATTGTGTGTATTTTCTTCATCAACACAGTCTTGGATATCCTTTAGAACATTTAGTGACTTATTTTGATCGTCACTCTTCTAGAAATGATGAGAAAGTAGATCGACGGTTTTGTGACCATTATGGCTATCTTTTGTCATTAGCTAGGAAACGTAGTGTACATCAATGGCCTCATGACTTCCATCAATGGAAATCTCACATGATTTCACAACGTTGTCAACCTTGTCAAAACTAATTTGTTTGATGTTATTGTTACTTGTTAATTGTTAGTAGTTGATTGTTGGTTGAATAAAAAATGTTGTTTTGAAAAAAAATGTGTCTGTCGTTTGTTTTGAAAAAAAGACTGTGAATATATGCTCTTTGACTTTCTCTCTATCCCTCACCATGACATTCGCTATCATAGCGTTCCGACACTAAAACCTAGTAGGGATGTTTTCTATCGCGTCCGCATTTGAACCATATAAAGCGGGTTTGTCTCCAGTCTGGCCATCCACTGTTGATTCGTCAACCTATTAACATGCCTTCCAGACTAGCAAAGCTGAACGAAGCTTACGTCAATTTACATCGTGTCAGGCTAAACCTGATACCTAAGCCTGAAGAGATAGAGAATGTCAGGATGTTAGCCATAGCCCAAGACCTGATAGAAGAAGTCTTCAGAGAGGAAATCAAGAAAGAACAAGAAGAATGGACAGAGAAGTACAGACTTCAGGAGCAGAGAGAACAGCAACAACAACAACAGCAGCAGCAACAGCAGCAGCAGCAACAAGAACGAGACAGAGGTTTTGTCGACTGCCGTGTGGACACCAAAGAGTTCTCCTTCTCTTTCCGCAGAAGCAGACCGTATCGTATAGGAAAGCCTGCTGCCAGACGGGGACGCAATCTTAGACAGTAAAAAAGATTGCCATCACTCCCCGTCAAAAAAAAAAAACAAAAAAAAACAACAAAAAAAACAGCCGTTTTCAGGGCTAGCTACCCCAATACTCTCGAAAAGACATACTAATTCAAATTGCCAAACAATTTTCTCTGTGTGTGTCTGTGTATGTTTAAAAAAAGAAGTGTGTCTATAAGCACTTAACTTTCTCTGTCTTGTCAAATCGTGCATGTCTGTGTTTGTAAGTAAAAAGTCAACGTGAGTGCTTCTTTTAGGTCCGCGGGTTTGATTTGATGGTAAGTTTTGGTGTTAGGGGATGTTACCTTCACGTCCGTGCTTCATGTATATAAATCAACGCGATCGTCAGTCTGGCTACCCATCGTCAACGAGACAACTATAAAGAATGAGCAGAATAAATAAATTGTTGGAACTCCAAATGCACCTGGAGTATGCCAGACATATTTTAGACGAGCTGACTAAGGAGGCAATACAGGAGGAATCCAGAATAAAAGAGGAGGAAGAGAAGAGGAAAAAGAAGAAAGAGAAGAAGGAAAGAATCCTGCCACACCTCATAATGAGGCCTAAGTGTGAGGTGAAGCCTGAGGTGAGGACACCTCCACAGGCACTACCAGCTCCACGTCAGCTACAGCCACAACCACAACCACTACCACCAGTACCAATAGTCGCTGTCCCCCAGATGGAAAACTGGGAGGAGATTATGGAGGAGTTGGAGAGACAGCGGCAAGAGTGGGAGCTGCAGCGTCAGCAACATCATCCCCGGCTGCAGAATAGAAGACAGAGGGAAGTCTTCACCGTCCCTCAGAGTGAAAACTGGGATGATGAGGCCAGTCAACCCCCCTCTGCACTTCCAACAAGACAAATCAATTGGGAGAATGACTGGAGCAGACGTTGTGTGTGTGGTGCCCGGCCTGGAAGGTGTCACCATTAACCAGGTGCATTTGGAGTTAGAAAAACAGCCCTTCTCAGGGCTAACCAGATCTCTAGAAAAGAGACACTATTCAATTTGCCAATTGGTGTGAATGTGAAGTAGTGTGACTATAAACACTCACTTCTTTACTGATGTGTGTGTGTGTGTGTGTGTGTGTGTTTGCGTTCGCATCCGTTTGTGAGGATAGTATAGTGTGTATGTTTTATGCATTCTCGTTCGTGGTGAGGATGGTAAATATGGTGTGCTTTATGCATTCTCGTTCGTTGGTGTGGATAGTAAATAGGTGTGTGTTTTATGCTTTCTCATTCGTTGGTGAGGATAATAGATATGGTATGTTTTATGCATTCGCGTCCGTTGGTGTGGATAGTAAATAGGTGTGTGTTTTATGCATTCGCGTCCGTGTGTGTGGATAGTAAATAATATGTGAAGTGAGTGTAAGGGATGTTTTCG
The DNA here is from genome assembly GCA_016617855.1 of Megalonaias nervosa. NCBI lineage: Eukaryota > Metazoa > Mollusca > Bivalvia > Unionida > Unionidae > Megalonaias > Megalonaias nervosa. The sequence goes on from JAECUM010002207.1 coordinate 47,586, forward strand.
TTCACGTCCGTGCTTGAAGTATATAAAAGCATAGCGTTCGTCATTCGCGCCATTCAACGCTGAATATAAAAAAATGGCCAGCAACATGGAGAGAATGATAAGATTGCAGGAGGTGGTAGACACACCAGGCATGGTGGAGGAGATGCTACTTAGAATGCAACTTGGGGCTTATAGCCCGCACAGATTGGCTATGGAAATCAGCAATTTAAAGAGAGGAAAGGAGATATTAAATGAGATGATTAGAATTGAAAAGGACGAAAAGGAAGATTTAGAAGACAAAAGGAGGATGAGGGAGTGGAACGAAAAAATAGAAAAGGAGGAAGAAAATGAAAAAAGGAAGAAACAGGAAAAGGAGGAGAAGGAAAAACAGGAGGAGGAAAAGAATGAGAAGAAGAAACAAAGTGTATGACAGAAAATAAGAAGTTGGTGGAGGAATAGAAGAAGTTAGAAGAAGACAAAGAAGAAAACCAAAGGCCCTGTTCAGGGCCACTCCACTGCCTCGAAAAGATTTATTCTTTCTTGCCTAAAAAAAATGTATTCGATTGTATAATTTATCTTTTAACTCACAAAGACATTATTCTCTTATCTAAAATTTTTTTTAATCAATTGTATAATTTGGGTATAATATTATAATATCCAGAAACACGTCGTGAATGATTCAAACTTTATATAGAAATGACACAGGTGGCATGACGTCACGGTGCTTGCTACATTGTTGCAAGTGTCCAGTACCGTGACGTCACCCTACCTGTTCCATTCTTCTTGTCCCTATACAAAATTCCCATTGTCCGTATACAGTCCCAGGGTGTGCTAGTCGCTATACAAAAATTCCCATTGTCCGTATACAGTCCCAGGGTGATTTTTTTGTCCGTGTAAATCTTGTCCGTATACAGTCCCGGGGGGGGGGGAGGTCTGTAATGCTAATTCCCATTGTCCGTATACTATCCCACTACACTACTGACACACATTACTAAAATCGTCTGTATTGAACGCCTACATGACCTGTGTGACTTTTACTATAGCCAGATGTTCGTCCGGTAAAATTTTACCCTCACTTCATACCATGATAACGACATTTAGTTTGTGTCACCGTTTTGTTTTATCTGTCCTTATTTTATTTAAGTGCCCTACTGCTAGCGCCTTTCTTTTTAAGTAAGGCATAAGCTGCACTGCAGCACTTTTTTTTTTTTTGTTAAATTTGATACTTCTACACTTAACTGAAATTTCCATTTTCACTGATTATTATTTTAATTAGTTTTTTTGTTGAAATTATCTTAAATTGTGGTTTTAATTTATCCAGATATTAACGTCATTTTAATTACTGACTTTTAAAATGATTTTCATGTTTTAAGTTATGCACTTGTTTGTCTAAATTATATATATATATATATATATATATATATATATATATATATATATATATATATATATATATATATATATATATATATATATATAATGATTGTTTATCAAAATCTCTGTAAACATGTGCTTTGTTCAAACTACCAGGAATCATGGAATTTTAACACTGTATTTGATGTGTTGAAATGTTTATCTGCAACTGTTGTCTTTAAAACCTCTATTATTCATCATTTTTTGTGAGAAAACGTGAGGAAAAAATAAAACTCTTACAGTTATCCAAGGTGAGAACGAAGGAAAGAAACACTGAAGGGGGTATTGGCCGTGCGATCAATGGGGCTAGAGACAATCTGATCGATCAACATGTCTTACTAAATGTTACAACATGTAACAAATTAATTGAGTCCCCAATATTTGGGCTACTTATTACAATTCATCCAGGACCAACTTAATACAATTCATCCAGGACCTACTTATTACAATTCATCCAGGACCTAATTATTACAATTCATCCAGGACATACTGAAAAACATTACATAGGTATGACATTCTGGCAATAAACACGGTGCTCCGACGATCAATCGACAAGAAAGAACCGCTAATTGTGTATCACTGCAAGAAAGCAAAATGTGATAACACTAGGAATGATTTGTCTGACTTCTGAGACAGCTATCTTTTCTGATGAAAACACCAGTGGGGTACAGCTGGTTAGCTTCAAAGAAGCCATATCTAAAAGCACTAAAGATCACATTCTGAAGAAAGAAAGTCAAACGGAAACAAGATATTCTTCGATTGACCAAAGCGACAAAACGACTGATTAGAAAGAACAACAGAACGTATAAAAGGTATAAGAAAAAGGACAGAAATAACTTTAAAGATTATGCACACAAAGTGAAACATCATACATCGTGCTATAAATACTTGAACAATTTATTAAGTCCAGACATAGACAGTAACTCTAAAAGTTCCTAGAAATACAGCAAGTGACCCAAATAGAACACCGTGTACATTGACACTCGAAGAGGGATGGCAAAGCAGCTGACACATCACAAGACAGAAAACCCTGATGCAATACTAAACAGAGGAAGTTCTGTATATTACAGTGCCCAGAATAAATTTTCTGGTAATTAGGAACTGAAAATTGCATAAAAAAAGACTGGGCGCGAAGAAAGCGAGTGTGTCAGATATGATGCATATTTCATCGCTAAAAAAAAACAAGCGATGTCCTAACCTCAGTTTCAATATCACTCTGCTAGTAATCGTTAGATACATCAGTACTCCCACAAGACATTGGAACAAACGGAAACATTGTCCATATTTACAAGAAGTAACATTGGAAATAAACAAAACATCTAGCTAGAGACCTTTATCTTCGACAGCTTTGTTTCCCAAAATGCCTCAACACCCTGGTGTTACAAGAAATGAGGCATCTGGATAATCAAAATATTTTGTGTAAAGATCAGCATTGGATTTCCAAAAAAAAAAAAAAAAGATCATGTAAATTTTATTATAAACAACATGCACAATGAAACACCAATATACATTGCCATCATGGATTTTCCAAAGCTTTAGACAAGGTTATCGCAGACTGTTAATTAAGATGTCACACTATGGAGTCCAAAATGGTACTCTGAGGTGGATTCTGTCTTTCTTTCCTTTTCTGATCGGAGGCAAAATGTCGTCCCGGATGGTTCTATTTTAGCAACAGTCCCAGTCACATCCGGATTCCTTGGTTTTCTTATTAGATTTTTTTTTTTTCAGTCTATATGTCGCACTGAGTGTGAACGCCATCTGTGTTTCCTCCTTGGGGTTCACACTGAGGGCAAATGGTAACATTGTTAGAAGTGGTTGACCTCAAATGGGGTTATATGGCAAAATATTGTTCGAGCTGACCTAACAAAATGGCATTTGAGCGCCAATGACGATCGAAAACCATAATGGAATTTCTATGTTAAAATTGTCCATAGGTTTAACATTTAGGGTAAAAGGTAACATTGTTAGAGGTTGTTGACGTACATTGAGTATGATGTTCATAGCCTTTTCCGCGAAGTCATATGTTAACATTGCTTGTAGGTATGACATGGGAAATGGTATTATGAAACCAAATATTTATAGAACCAAATGGAAATCCTGTTAACTTGGGGATTGCTATTCCATTTTTAAAAATCTACAGAGCTGTATGGGGAATATAATTTTAACTTTGTTAATATGCAAACCAACATCCCCTACTTTCTAATAAAAAGGGTATGTTTATACACATACCACTATACCTTCATACAGATATACTATATTATCTTGCAAAAGTAGGAGTGTTGATACACAAGCTATACTTATATACATACTATTATGAATCTATGGTCCTTAAATACGTAATAGAAAAGAGTGAGGAGGAACAAGCTTTGTAAAACTCAAAATAATAATTTATTTATCTATGATACAAAGTGAAAATGTAAAAAAAAGGGGGCTCACAATATTCCGAATTAAATCCCAAATAATCATAGACTTACAGACACAAATCCAAATGATTAAAGTTTTGAATAAACTTTACTGGAAATCCAAATTAAATCCAACGCTGGAAATATTGATGTATCTGTGGTGATGTGCCATCAGTCTTTTGTTGGATCACAGTAATACAATCCACGAATATATACTTATTGGAAATTTCAATATAAATTCAAGTCTCTATTTCCAAGAATGTTATTTTTGAAGAACACTTTGTATTTCTAGAGAAGAATCACTTGAATTAAATAATTTGAATGAATAAATTCCAGCCCAAATGAATTACTGGACACAACAATAATACAACTAATTCTGCTAAGATCTTACAACACGAATAAATAATTTTTCCAGTAGCAAGATTATATAGTCCTCTACTTGATCTCAGGTTACAATTAGCATTTTCTTAAAGAAAACTACTACCTAATGGAAAGTTTCTTTTGGAAGGTTCTTAATGTTTACAAAATAAAGTCTTCCTTATAATTAGAAGCCTATTACTAAAATTATAACATAAAATGTAGTAAAAATAACAGGTAGACCTGGCAATTCATGGGGAATTTCCAAAGTTCTAGACTCAGATTGAGATACATGTTTACCAAACCAAAACCAATTATTCAGGTCAGGTAGAAAATGAAATTAATTTTGGACAAGGTCAAGTCCAACATGTCATGGAATTGTATAAATCCCTTTATTTATTAAATACATGTTCTCGGGTTCGTTTTTTGTGTACAACGATACCCGAAGTTGATTTGTGTATATTGTACAATACTTCGAAACAGTGAGTTTGGTTCATCCTATGCCGCACGTGCGAAGTGCTTTCGATGGGAAAAACCGAATACTTCCAGCGCACATACGATGTAGGGCTGCATAGTCTGTGTATAAATGCCTCACCGTAAGACTAAATCTTTACATTACGGAACGCTTTGTCAGTGAGAAGTCTACTTAAGGACTTGTACATCTTCAGCTGTGGAGGTATGCGATTTATGTATTAATTTCTTGTGTATAAGTTATAACTATTGTACTACCACGTTTATTTTTATGTATTTTCTATGTGGCTTCGGCTTACGTAGCATAATGCAAATATTGTTTATTCCTATAGATTCAAAAAACCACATGATACTATTTTGTACCAAGATTAAACAGGAAAGACAGAATCTAAGAAATAAAATTATAAATTTAAATGATAAACAACTTTTATATACTGATAAAATTAATGATAAAGTAATGTATAAAGAATAATTGACTATATAAACAAAATAATGAAGAAAAGAAGAGATTTAGATAATTGATTTGAATTTAAGTCTTTGTTTATAATAGTATATCTGTGGGATCTTTACACTTTATGCAACCAACAAAACAAACAAACATTGAAAAGGCTACCCAGGGGATTCTAAGGTGCAAGGCCAAAGCTACAGGACTCATGTGTGGTAGTACGGCTCGCACCGAGTCGCCAAAGGGAGCCGAACAGGAACATTACGAAAATAGAAACACTTGCACGCAAATATAATACATCCTATCCATTACATTCTATATTCTCTTAACTATCTTTCCAAATATCCAGCATACACTAAAATATAAAGATTCTACAAGACCGAGAAATAAGGTTAAGACAAATGTGTCCAACTGAATTTCTCGAGTTAAACTGAATCTGGAATAAATTAAATAACAACTATAAAGATCTGACTATATGCCAGTCCAAACATTAACACAGTATAGCATACATACATAATAGCACACACATACAGCACACATGGACAATACTGATCACCGGCAATGATCACTTAAAATAAATAAACTCCAAGACCAGCCCGGGTTGAGGAGTATTTTACAATAGAATAGGAAAAATGGTGTATAAACCCTAAAACAAAAATTCATAAAAACGAAATTCTACAAAATTGATACAAATAGCACACACATATTAATAAAACAGAAAAAAAACATTATAAAAAAAAAAAAAATAAATAAATAAAAAAATAAAAAACTTCAAATTTTGGAACTAGGGGTCTCCTCTATGATGACAAGTCTGAGAGGGACCACACCAATAAAACTTAAGGACTTGCACATCTTCAGCTGCAGAAGTATGCGATTTATTTATTAATTTCTTGTATATAAGTTATAACTATCGTACTACCACGTTTATTTTTATGTATTTTCTATGTGGCTTCAGCTTACGTAGTATAATGCAAATATTGTCTATTCCTGTTTGTGACTTAGCAAGAGATTTGTATTAGCAATACAAAGTTGCATTTTCTTAAGAAACGTTTAATAGCATAGGATTCTTATCGGACTCTGGTAAGTTCACTTCTGAACCTGTTTATTGCTTTATAATGTAGTGCCAATAATGTAATTTGTATAACTTACCGCATATAATGTCATTACGTTTTATCGTATATGCCCGTGTACACGGTGTTAGATGTATTTTCAGCTGATTGGAGTCGACCAGGCACCAGCTGTAGAGCTAACCATAGAAGTTGATCATAGCAGCTGTAAAGCCGAACCATATCAGCCGTAGAGCTGAGTGAAAGTGTTGCTGGTCGAGTAGTAAATGATTGGGCGTTGCTGACCGATTGGTGGTCGCTGATTGCTTGATTGACCAAGGAACTGAATGGTGGTCGGTTACTACCTGAAATGCTGACTGCTTGATTGACAGTGTGACTGGTAGCCAAGTGTGCTAGTGACGGAGTGTTTTGTGTTACTCCAATCGTGTAATCTTTTAGCCGTGGGCTAATTTTGGGGTTTGTTATACCCGGTGTTCTGGGACTGTAAACATATTTTGTATGATACCTGTCCCTTTGTTTTCGTCATTTTACTATTTGAGTAAAGTACCTCATTTTTCACTGAGTGAACACATTTTACTATGAGTAAAGTACATCATTTTTTACTATTTGAGTAAAACACATCATTCTTTTCGTCGTGTGAATTTACTGTGAATCATTAACATTTCTCCTTTTACTGTGTAAGATCATTTATTTGTATTCACATTTATGTTGCATTATTAGGTTCGTGCGGATTGTGTTAATTTTGTCCAATATTTGGATATTATACACCCACGTATTAATCAGAATTCTTTTCCATTCAAGTCATCCATCAATAAACATTGTATTTGTAGGGCCGCACGATTCACCTAAAACCACCAAAATCCTGCCCAAATCCACCCAAAACCTGCCCAAAACCACCCAAAACCTGCCCAAAACCACCACAAACATTATGTAAATCAAATGAAACATACCTAAAACCACAAGAAAACATTGGAAAGAGTACTATCTTGTTGGAACAAATTATGCCGCATTGAGTATTTACAGCGGATGGAAATGACAACAGGGAGACAAATGTTACTGGATTGATCCACAACTATCATTAAAAGTTCGTCAACTATCGTACAATGGGTCCGCAGATGGTGACAGTACTTATTGTTATGATGCTGATGGAGATGACGGTGTCGAAGATGATGATGTCAATGAATATGATGATAAATACATGGATACAATAGACAGTGATATTTCTAGCCATAATAGTCTTATGGAGAAAGGGAATGATCCAGGTCATCATGAAACTGAAGTTTTTAATTGTGAAAACAACGAACGTTACATGAAACAATTGAAGCAAAATGACGATTTTTAAGCAACGAAGACATTTTGTCAGTTTTCACTAACACCAACAATTGCCCAACTGATATACCACCAGGGCCTAAAAATAATGTTTATGTCGTACTAGACATAACTGGTAATAACCATAAAGGAAACATGATTTTCCCGACGATGGTGATGTATGGGACACGCATGCAGGAAATACTGTCAACCAGACGTTTTTGCTTGAATTGGAAAATAGACTGCGTCTGGTTTATACAAAAACAATTTAATATGTATGAAACAAGTACAAAATAAGAATATTACATATATTCCAATTGAATCACAACTTGAACAGGTACTTTCATTCCACAGATATTACACAAAGCTTAAAGGAGATGAAAAGTTTAAAAACGTGTAACAACTATGATTAAGGCACCCAGTCAAATCCATTTTATCCAAAAACGTGCTGTGGTAGAATACTGTGGGGAAAGGTCTTTAAAAATTAACCAACCACACGGAAACAGTAAACGTAATGAGCCCTATCGGCGAACAAATCCAAACATTCTAAGAGAAGCTGTAAATGGTATAGGGGAGACAATGGCATCGGATAGATATTTACAGATGAATAAGGAAGATAGCTTTACTGCGCCAAAATCTTCAAGGCTAATTCAAGACAAAATTTATAGAGAAAAGAAAATCAAAACATCTAAACCAGGAAATAAAAATCTAACTGATGATTTAATAGAAATTTTAGGTGAACTTCACACCAACGACTATGCCCAGGAGGTGATTCTGACAAAAAGAAAAAGCCCGGTTATTGTACTGTATACTACAGAACAAATTTTAGACTTGATCAAAAATTGTTTAGGACAGGATAAAAGCATTATTGGAATGGACCTAACATTTAACTTGGGTAAGGTTTTTGTAACTGAAATGTCATACAAAAATAGAAGCGTTGTAAACAGGAAAACTGATCAATACCCTATTTTCTTAGATCCGTTATGTCTTCATAGGGAGTCAGACGAAAACACGTATTACAAATTCTTTTCGCATATTCGCAAAAAAATTGGAGATGATAAGTTTATATTTGGTATGGACGATGATAAAGCTCTGACAAATGCTCTAAGATACAATTTTTGTAATGCAGAATTTTTATATAGCAATAAGCATATTAAAGACAACATTCAGCACTCTTTGCATAAACATGGATGTGAAGTTCTTGTCACAAAATCAATACGTCGTATGCTTTTCAATGAAGACAGTGGCTTGATATTCAGTCAGGATGATGCTGAGTTTGCGAAACGAGAAGACGATCTGGCAATGTATTTAAAACAATATCCCAATTTCGCACAGTACTTCAGAAATTTCATATGTCAAAAAATTAAAATGTTTGTGTACAAACCATTAAAAAGCAAAACTATCACGAGTCTTTGGACCAACAACAACTCGGAATCTATAAATAAAAAGCTTAAGCAGGTTTCTGATTGGAAACAACACAAGATACCCGAATTAATCAACAGGTTATATAGTGTACCTCAAGCTCAGTTCATAGATTTGCGTCGCGCACTATATGGCTCTGGCAATTATAAATTATTTGACCCTTCCTCTTTATATGTAATTGATGAAACCATTTGGCGCACAAAAACATCAGCAGAAAAGACAAGAATCTTTACAAAATTTTTACAAAAGCAACTAAATTCCAATACTTCGAAGTACATACATTCAACAGATGGAAAATTCCAATGCATCCGGCCGAAAATAGATGCGGGACACAAACCTGGGCAAAGAAAGAGTGCAAAGGCGGAACGAACAACGCAAAAGACATGGCGATAATAGCCAACATTGACCTAGGCTGTGCAAATTGAATTAGAAATACACTTGTCTAAAGTCGATGAATGGCTACACATTTCCATTGTTCCAGTTTTTGAACTAGTTTTATGTAAAAAAAAAATCTTTGCAATATTTATAATCTTTGTACAAGTTTAGGAATTTTTAGTTACCTACGATACAGATTGCAAGCATTACTTGTATTATGTTCATTTTGTTAATGCTTTGCTTTAAAATATGCCAAATACAATTGAGTTGAACTTCATTAGTTTAATGTTGATACACTTCATTTCGTGTTTTAAAACTGTGCTTGATAAGACTGAACAATAATCTTTGAACATATTTATAAATTTTTAATTAGTGGTGAGGAATGCCATATTTGATGGAAACCTGAAATCGATTATAAAGAAATTATGTGGTACTTTCAGTTGTTCGTTGTTTTGTAACGTTGTGTTAATCTCACTTGACAGTTATGGCACTGATAGGCAATTATTTACTTCAGATGATTCTAAAAAAGGAGAACTGAAATAAAATGCCATCAAGAAATACAATATATCGCTAAGCCCGTAGCGACAACCAATTGCTAATAAGGACAAGAACATTTACAGTGTGGTGTATATATTATTGTTTTCATCCTCGTTGGTATGTATGGCACTGGTGGTCCATTATTTACTTCACAATGTGGCCGTTTTTACTTGGAACGTATTGACTGGGTCCGTTTTGACTTGATAACCAGCACTGGCGGTGAATATAGTAACATTTGTCTCCCTTGTCCAATATAATAATAAATGCAGCATATTTGGTCGTCTGTTTCTACAAAATAGTACTCTTTCCAATGTTTTCTTGTCGTTTTGAGTATGTTTCGTTTCATTTACATCATGTTTGTAGTGGATCTGGGCAGATTTTGGGTGGTTTTGGGCAGATTTTGGGTGGTTTTGGGTGAATCGTGCGGCCGATATTTGTATCACCATCAAAAGTGTTCTGTTATAAATCCGAAAATCCAACCTGGTTATCTTGTTACACAACATGCAATGTTAAATTATAAATATAGCACATAAAAGAAATTAAAAAAGGTTGGTTTTTTTCTAGAAAAAACTAACAAGCATTGCAAATTAAATATACATAACATACAAACGTTCTATCATAAAATGATACGAGTGTTTAAAGACGAAAACTATACTTGCATGCAAACATACTATCTTGCAAAGGTAGGAATGTTTATAAAAACACTACACTTGCGTACGTATAAAAATTGGTCTAGGGAAAATGTAATATTAAAATGTTTAGATACCATTCCCCAACACATTCTTTTACTACCCAAACGTACAAACCTATTATCAAGCAACTTCTTTTATTAGAATAAAACATCACATATTCTATCCAGCTCTCACTTTTGATTAAAATTCAAAGACACATAACTACTATCCAAAGAAAAGGATGGAGTGTTTATATACACATTTTACTTATAGGCACACAAATATACTATCACACAAGATGGTGTAGGATGTAAACTAAAGGGAATGAAAAGTAGTAGATGAAAACAAGGATTCTGGCTCAGAGACTATATCTTCCTATCCCATCCCATCCAAACAAGTACGATTTCCGTATCCCAGAGACTCCCATCCATCCCTTTCCAACAACTATACTTTTCCACAAGAGAATTCTGGCTCAGAGACATATCCCTGTACTAGAGACCTCCATTTCTCTGTACAAGTACAAATTCCTTGTACCAGAGACCTCCTCCCATCAGGACAGAATTTTTTTTTTTTTACGTGTGAGGTTTTAGATATCAGATTATTTTTAAAGTTTAGATAAAATTTCATACCCTATCATCACCATACTTTTTTTTGATAATTATTTTCGTATTACTGTTAACTCTCATTGGTTGTTGTTGTTGTTGTTGTGGAGCTTAACGCCATTTTTCAGCACACGATAGGCCATACATGGTGGCCAGTATTAACGGTGGAGGAAGAAACCGGGAAATCCGCGGAAAGAACCACCGACCCACGAGAAGCTACTGGCAAGCTTTCTCACACATCCACATTCGCCGAATCCTAGACTCGAACCCACGCAGACAGAGGTGAGATGGCAGTGATCCGTAACGGAGAGCGCTTTAGACCACTCGGCCACTCGGGGCCTCACTCTCATTGGTAAAATATCTGTTAACATACTGTCAATAATACGAAACTCGCATATTAAATCGTCCATATCATATTTTACTCCTCGCAAATAAGATCGTATTTGATCAAGTAATTTTTTATAAGTGATACTTGCTGTTTTGTAGGCATTTCTTTTTAGTCTCAAGTCGAGGCTAAATTTTTTTTACACGCTGTTGCAAGAGAAACACCAACACCTGATATTAACAAAAACGAGTTTAATGATGCTCCACTCGAAATTATACCAGAGCCAGTCATTAGCAGTGGTAAATATGATATTATCCGAAGTATTCTAATATAATACTTGTAACATTATTTTACACACCAAAGATTTTTATGACAAAATTTGTAATATTGCATTAGTGCGTCCACATCTTGTTTTGGAATTTCTTTTGAAATATGATTGAAATCGATGATCTGTTTTTTCATTATACAATATTTGTTTACAATTTTTATGCAATATTAAAAGCTCTAGTACCAACAATTGAATCAAGAAACTCACGGAACTTATTATTGTTAGGATCAGCTATAAAATCTCTATACTTGTAATAAACATCTGACGAAATATCCTTATATCACTCATCTGTTAATACCTCATTTTTCTTTAACCAACTGTAGGAATCAAACGTGTTTTCTACTTCACGTTCATACAAATCTGTTTTATTTACCAAATTACCGTATTCTCTTTCTGTTTCATCAATAAGCCCGAGTACCAAGCTTATTTGATCCAACGTAAATTTTTTGAGGACAAGATGTTGTCTGATAATTGCGTATGCAACTATAAAATTTATTAGCATTACATTTCGTAGTCTGTCTAGTTCAATTGTGAGAAGACCAATAACATAAGCTACTTTTAACATTAATTTTTCGTATGGTTTCGTGAGTATTTTCTCGATTTCATTGTAATAATTTCGTATTGACAGTTGTCTAGAGCGTTGAAGCGATGGAAGTGGAACATCATATTCTTCACTTATGTCGTAGTAGAATCAATCTTTTCTTCCAACCTTGTTTGTTTGACTTCTTCAAAAAACTTTTCTCGCTCAACATCAATGAAATTATTAATTTCATCGTTAAGATTTTTGATTATCCCTAGAGATTTGTTAACAATAACTAGATCAAATCCTGGTTTTTTACGTATCATTGGTAGAAAAGCGTTTGAGTACACTTTAATAACCAACGTTGTATTCGTTGTTAAAATAGTGATTTCAAACAGGGTTTGTTTGTCATGGTAGTACATACTGAAATGCTTAAAAATTTCTCGTTTTGGAAAACTATCGTGTAATTTTTTGTTTCTTATTAAATTTAATTTTTTTTAGATTCCGCTAATTTGTCAAGACGACTGTGACTGTCGTTTATTCGTTTTTCTTCATAAGCTCTTCCACCATAAGCTCGTGCTTTTATTAGATTTGATTATATTATTGTATCAATATTTATCTTGACAAGCTCGAGCAATATTTTTTCAACAGGATTTCAACTTTATTTTGTTCTTCTAGACAATCATCAGGATAGCAGTATCTGTTTATGATATAAAAGTCGTGTATTGCTTCTCTCAGTTGTGGTCGTCGCATATGCATAACGCGAAGAAATTGTTTTTGATATTCTAATAATGCTGGATTGTTTATTAAATTAAAATCAATATATTTCATAAGATCGATTCTATCTATTGCTTGTGATTCGTTGCTAAGATCTAATTCAATAACGACATCTTTGTCTAGTTTAAAAATATTATCATAAAATTCTCTTGCAACGGCTATATTAGTGGTTCTGACATTTATTATACAATATTAGATTAAATTTGATCATCGAGTGTGTATATTTGAAATGCTGTCAATCCCGGAAACGGATCTTCAGCAGCGACAACATAAATTCGAAAATAAAAGTACTTGTTAACAGTATTCTCGGTTGAAACTATAAAATACTGAGTTTTTGAAATATATATATTTGCTGTACTATACAATATTGTTCAGGTTGTATCATCATTTGATCCTTCCAATCGACAATCATAAATTTGCCCAACACTAGAGTTTAATCGGCAGCGCAAATGAAAACGGGACATTTGATGTTGATCCAAAAGTCTTCGATTTCACCATTAGTCGTCCATTCTTGTCTATCAGAGAAAGTGTGATGAGGATAATTTTCAGGATAGTGTGTTGATGCGCTTACCTCAAACCCAGCTCGGTTATCAGATGCTTTAAAAAGTATTGGAATATACCCGACATTATTTTTGGTTCGTTTTACACCACTAGATAGACTATCAACATACGTTTTATTTGTCAGATCATTAGGGTTGACTGGAACATATGTTGTTATTTTGTTGTTTCTCATATTTATGTTGCCTGACATTGGTCCGCCGGATTGTCTTAAATACAGGGCGAGTGCTCCTCTTAACTGAACATAACTAATAGCATCAGGATCATCAGCTCATGGTGAATTTATAGGTAATCCAGTTATTTTTGAGTTAAAACTCATTATTAGGTTACCTATCATTGTGTCGCCGGTTTTTATTAAGCTTGTTATCGTCAACAGATTTTAGTTTTGCATAACTCACCGCTTGTGTATTATCAACATTTGCTGGTGGATATGCGGTTTCCAACCCGATAATTTTTTACTTGACATATTAATATTGCCTGTAACCGTTCCACCGGTTTTATCAATCTTCTTGCCATCCACATACTTCAGCAGTAAATAACTTACCGCTTGGGTTTGATTTAAGTTTGCTGGTGGGTATGCGGTCTCCAAATTTATAATTTTTTCCTGACATATCCAAGTTACCACTTAACGTTCCTCCTGTTAATGATAGTTTATTAGTGTCTATCTTTCTTAATTGTGAGTAACTTACCGCTTGAGTAAGATCAACCTTTGGTGGTGGATAATCTACTTCTAAACCAACCACTCGTTGAATCGACATCAATAAATTACCTGTCATTGTATCGCCGTTTTTTTTGTGTTTTTTTTTTTTTGACGAACGGTGACGTATCAGTAGTTGTTGTTGATGGTTCGTCATCGGTGAGCGTTGTTCCAAACTTTGTGGAATAACTCATATTATGTAAATTATATAACATAAAATTATATAACAACAACAATGACGCAGTCAACGATATTAAATTTTGACACCGAACGATTGATCAAACATAAGCACAACAACGAACTTCCAGATTGTCATTATCTTATTGTTGGTCGCACAGGATCAGGTAAAACAAATCTACTATTGAATCTTTTGCTCAACGACAACTTTAATTATGATCGTGTGTATATTTACACATTTAATCCGCAGCAGGACAAATACCAACTATTAAGTGAATATAACGATAAACTTCGTGATGAACTTGACGCTCGCGATGATATATTTTTAATAAAACAACCGGAAGATTTAATTCCCGTCGATGAACTTGATTCATCCGAACATAAAATAATTGTATTTGACGATATCCCTCTAAACAACGAGGAAATGAAAAAGATTATATCATACCTTTCATTATCGTAACAAACGAAATAATTCGTTTTATCTTGCGCAAGGTTTTTATAACGTCGACAGACTTATTCGGCGAAATACGGGATATTTTATACTGTGTCCTGGACTAGATAATGTTGATATAAGAAATATTGCAAACGAGCAGTGCGGTGATGTAACAAAAGATAAATTTATTGAATTATATCATCAAGCGAAGAAAGACAAATACAATTTCTTTTATTGATAAACTAGCGCGTGATCAAACTAAAATGTTTCGTTGTTGTATTAATGAGTTTATCTAGATGAATTTTATAAAGCGTATAAAAAATAACAGATGGATAAACATCAACAAAGAATTGAACTGCTAAAGAAATTTGTTGAAACTCGAGCTGCTTTTAAGAAAAGAGTGCAAGAAGCGCGGAGTGGACAATGCGTTGCGGAAGAAGAAACCACCAAATTTTTTATGCCGGTTACTGAGGCAGTACTTGGCAAACAACCAGAAGTATCAACATTGTCTCCGGAAGAACTAGAAAAAATTAAAGAAAAAGGCTTGTTAGGTTTACTCGGAGAAAGATCGAAAGAAGAAACGAAAAAAATTGTAGAGGAACTTGTAAGAAACATTGCTGATCCTGTTGCACGACAAACTGAATTTGACAGATTAATGAACAACCCTCTTGTGCTTCAACATGCTATTGCAAAAATAACGGTTAATCCAACCGATTTAAAGAGGTTAATAGAGAATTTGTCAGAGCAAATTAAGGAATTAGCTGAGAAACAAAAAATAATCACTGAAGCTACCGTATTGATAATGCCTATCGAAAATCAGATAATATTTTATAGAAAAAATGCCCGTGTTAAAATATTAGGTGAAAAATATAATAATTTTATTGGTAAATACGATATCAAAGACATTGGCAATATTCGAAATTGGCCAGCAGAAAAATATAACAATTTAACAGAAAAATTAGGAAAATTATTGAAACTAGTTTATATACTGATAAAGAAATAAAAGAAATAAAAGATGAAAGGAATTTTTTAAAAGCATATGATACTATAAGAAAAGGGATTATCGCTGAAGTAATGCTTCGGACAGCAACACAGTATCGAAATAGACTAGAAGGTTATAGTAAAGCATGGCCTTTCAAAAGACTGTTTCATAAGTATGAAAGCGAACGAGATGGAAGATTACCAGAGGAAATAGAAACAACCGGATCTGGCGTTAAAGTTTTTGTATCCACAGCTGAAATGGTTGACCGACTTATGTTGTTGATATCTTTGAAAGAAGCTGGTAATGAAAGCACTGAAATCAACAACGAAATTTTTGATATATTAGATCATCTTCGATCTAGTGGATTACTAACATCATCAGAGTATGAAATTTGACACAGTGATCGTATCGCGTAAAATAATCTAACAACCTTGATATAATGTCATTAACATCAACAACATTATTACTCGATTCATCGCAAAAGACAAAAAACAGTGCAAACTTTTCTGTCCATTACAATCCACCAATAGAACTAGATCCAAATAAACAATACGAAATTGGATTGATTTCCGCTACGATATGGCATTCCATGGCAAATGTAAAAACAAATATCAACGACGACTTTACATTTAATCCTGGCGCGTGGGTAACAGTCAAAATACCTCAAGGAGCATATAATATAACTGATCTTAATAAAATGATTAAAGAACTAATAACAAAAAATGGAGCCATCGCGGACAATTTTGAGTTAACTCCGAACTATAATACACTATGAGCTAGAATCACGTTAAAAAATAATTTGATAATTGATTTTTCATCAGCGACTAGTACTGCATCGTTGATAGGATTTAATCATCAACAATACGGCAGTGTTGCAGAACAAAGTATATCGCATGATGGAGGTTTACCCTTTAACATAACAGAAGTAAATACAATTTTAATCAATTGTTCTATTGCACTAGGATCTTATTCGGCGTTAGGGAGCCAAAGTCAAACTATTCATAGTTTTTCACCAGACGTTCCTACAGGATCACTGATGCAAATTACTCCTAGACAATTGATATACTATCCGATTAATCTTGAAAATCAAATAACGAGTATAACAATGCAACTAACAGATCAATCTGGGTGACAAATAGATCTTAACAATGAACTTGTCACGTATTACTTACACCTAAGTGCAACAGCGTAGTTGTCGAAGTCGTTGCAAAATTAATTTTGTAAACCTATATTTTATAACAAGATGAGACGAAGAAAACTTTATAGAAGAAAAGTGGTAGGTGGATTTTTTGGAAATATATTTACTGCAGTTGCTGAGAATATGCCAGAAATTGCGCGTAAAGTAGCACCAATTGCACTTGACGCAGGTAAATCTTTTGCGACTGCGGCAGCCACTGCAGTCGGACAAAAAATTGCTCATACAATTAAAGGCGACACCAAAGGTGTTGCAAAGGCACCTTCGGCATCGGAAAAAAACAAGTAATATCAAAAAATTGAACCAACAAAAGAAACAGAACGAGCTATGATAGCTACCAAAAAAAAAAAAAAATATTATCACCGCGTGGTGAAGACGTAATACGTAAATTTGTAAAGAAAAGAAAGCCAATGGCTCCTGCTTCTTTATAGTCGCCGACGACGTTGTTGTTGCAATTTTCTAAAATAATAAAATAAATATAAATAATAAATAATATAAAATAATGTTAGCTAAGGATTGTCTTGATCTAGCCGAAGAACATGATACTGACGATACTGTAACAGAACTCGAATACGTCGAGTATATCGATGAAAACTCAAATGAACCAAATAAGGCTGGAGTTAGAATTTTTAACACAAGAGATGAGGATGTGTTTTTATCGCCTCATAAGGTAGTGTTAGAAGTATGTGGTCAAGTGTTAACAGCACTTGGCGGTAATATTGCAGTTGGTGCAGAAATTGCGCTTGTCAATAATGTTTGGAGTTTGTCTAGAAGTGCTAAATACCAGTTGGCCAATCAAACCGTGGAAGATATTTCGATGCACTTGCCCGTAGCAAGTACATTACTTAACATCGTCTCGTTTAGCGATGATTACTCGAGATCAGTTGCCACTAACATGATATGGTTTAAAGATACCTCATTCGGGGCAGCTGTTTCAAGCGAATTCTGCACTGGTGCTGGCGCTCCTGCTCCAGATAACAATAATCTAATCGGTGATGCGGCTGCTGATGCTGCGGGAATTGGAGCCGCGATAAGATTAGTGGCCACAAGATTACGGCGACAGGATAATAATGAGGGATATGCTAAAAGAAAAGCGTTTGCCGCACAATCTCGCCAAGTAACAATGATGCTTCCGTTGAGCATAATATTAGGATTTTGTCGCAATCACAACAAAGTTTTTGTGGAATAAAACATTGTCTTATTTTAGATCGAGGAGAACAAAACGATTGTATAATGCATGCTGATGGAGTAGCTGAAGGACAGTTTGTTATTACAAGATTAGTTTTATGGATGCCACGAGTTGTTCCATCAACAAGTAAGATGATGCAACTCGAGTAGACGTTGACCGCGTGGACAAAAAAAAAATATATTTGCAGCAGAACAAAATTTATCAAACAGCAATTCCTAACACAAATGATTACACGTGGCATGTTACAACCGCTCGCAGCGAACAATTACCGCGACACTTGTTTGTTGTATTTCAGCGACAGGCGCGTCGCGATTATTAAGAAATGAACAATTACGTATTTGATAACCCCAATGTCAGGCAAATCTTTGTTAGGATAACTGTGAAGCAATATACCGAACGAGTAATGGAATGTAACTTTGATGAAACAAAAAACGTTACATGGAAGCAATAAAAAATATCAGGACGCTGACAGTGGAAGCCAAATATCTGTCGAAGAATTTGGATCGATTTACCCAATCTTTTACTTCGACGTATCAAAACAATCCGAACGAGCTATAGGATCTACAGCTGATATTGAAGTTACTTGGACGCTTGGTGTGGCTCCAGCTGAACAATATAACGTATATGCGCTAGTCGTCAGTGATAGATTCTTGACATTTGACGCGTCTAAAGGAAGAATGACTGTACAAGTTGAATCTAACAACCTTGATATAATGAAAACCGAGTACACAACTCGAGAAATATACCTAACCCCCGGTCAAGTTGGAAAATTATCAGCGGCGGTTGCTAAACGCCGTTCTGTTTCTTTAATGATATTTCCGGCGACTTCAAATAAAACAGCGGTTAAAGTAATGTTAACGCAACAACAAATCGATAAACTTGATCGCAAAGCGATCGCAGTAAAACCGTTTGTTCTTAAACTGTTTCACACGCAACAGCGATGTCCAACCGCTATGCGGTCGACAGCTGATTTCTTGGACCAGCACTTTCTGTAATAGCTAGCGCAATACCAAAGATTTTACCTGTGCTAGGAACACTGGGACTAGCAGCAGCATCAAGGGCAGTATCAGGAGCAACTAAAAAGGCGGTATCCAGAGACGGTATCAAATAGCTCCACTTTTAGCAGGTCTAGCAGGCAGTCTAATTCCGAATCTACTAGGAATCGGACGCGGAATGACACTACCAGGGACCAGGCGCAGTTGACGACGTCTGCAATTTTGATTTACTTGAAAAATTAAAATCCGAAGTCGGAAACGGATTTCGTGGAATATTTTCCAAGGACGAACTTGATAACGTACCAGCAGGTGGTTCGTGTGTCATAAACATACAAAACTTTAATAATGGATCTGGCACTAATTGGGTTGCTGTTTACGATAATAATTATTTTGATACGTTCGGACTTCCTCCGAGCGACCTTATTAAAGAATATATATTTAAAAAAATAAAAAAATAAATTACTCGTCTAATCAACTACAGCCGATTGGAACATCATCTTGTGGTTATTATTGTATTATGTTTATCCGGCAGATGTCCCAATCCGGAGGATTGGATTCCGATTTTCTAAAGTTTATTTGACAATTTGACAGATATCCAAGCGAAAACAATGATAATATAGGAATAAATTTTGTGTGACAATCGAATATAACATGTCGCAAACTGTAGCGTATTGCTTAAAATGTAAAACTAAAACGCCTAACAAAGACAAAACAATAGAAAAATAAAAAAAATAACAGAACGATGCTAAAAGGTATTTGTACTGTTTGCGGTAGAACAAAAAAAATTGTTTTAATTGCTTCGACGACTCCGTCGTTGGGTACGGGTGTGTATAGAGTTATTTTAGTCGATGATTAAAATAATAATGAGTCGAGGTTGTAATTGTGATTGTGATAAAGATCTTTGCATAGAACAAGATAAAATTGTTACGTATTGTCAATCCTGCAATCGTCAGGAAGTAATTGGTTCTGGGATGGATATACATAAAATTATCGGTAAGTTACCGAAACCAAAAGGAGGATGGATATTACCCGGACACAAATATACTGGGCCGTATAATCAGCTAGATAAACAACTGGACGAAATCGATAATCCATTGTCAGGACAAGAGCCTTAAAATCAAGTTGATGCAATGGCAATGCGTCACGACATCTGTTATCGTGATATAGAGCGTACTGATAACGTTCGTGCAGAGAACTCAAAATCAGACTGTGATAAGGTAATGCTAGATGAACTTAAAGATATGAAACCTACAAATATGCGAGAACGATTTGATGGAAAGCTAATGCAGGGATTAATCGGAACAAAATACAAACTCGATCTCGGAAAAGAATTATACGATGACCTGGCATCAGAGCTATACAAACCTAAAATAAAAAAATTTTCCGCGACGTAAGGTTGTCGCGAATGCCGTTGATGATATCTGGGCGATAGATTTAGTTGATGTGTCAAATATTGCTCAGTTTAACGTTGGCGCTGAGGGCGCTCCAAAGAAGTATCTCTTTAACGTTATTGATGTTTAAGCAAATACGCGTTTAGTGTACCCGTTTCAGATAAGACAAGAACATCGAAAACCGATGCACTAAAACAAATAATACCAAGTACAGAAAGAAAAGCGAATAAAATTTGGACCGATCACGGAGCAGAGTTTTTTAATACAAAAATTTGAGCAGTTTTTGGAACAGAATAACATAAAAAGTATGTTACGGGAAACGAAGGAAAAAGTGTTGTCGTTGAAAGATTTAATTGTACACTAAACGAGTTGACACATAAACGTTTGACAGCTAAAAACACAAACAGGAATGTTGATGATCTTCCATAGATCGTTGATAAATACAATAACACAAAACATCCAACTACTACAATGTCACCAAACGACGCAGATAAAAATCCAATTCTTGCAAACGAAAACATGTACCGCAGACACAACTTTAAAGTCGGTGATAGAGTTCGAATTTCATTAAGAAAAAAAAATATTTGAAAAAGGATTTACTCCAAACTGGACTGAAGAAGTATTTGTCATTGATAAAGTACTTTCAACAATACCCGTAACATACGCGCTAAAAGATCTAGCCGGGGAACCCATAACTGGTAGTTTTTACGAACAAGAACTACAGAAAACTGAACAAGATGTTTTTGTTATCGAACGAGTAATTAAAAAGCGTGGCAATAAAAGCCTCGTTAAGTGCCGCCGGTACAGCGATAAATTTAATAGTTGGACATCAACCAAAAAGATTAATGCTGGGAAATAATGTTTTTATAAATTTCCTCGTACTTACGTAATACCGATTTGCATTTTACAGGTTTACATACCGATATTAGATATTGGAGGCGATCATCAGAAATCGACATCAGATTAAATACCTTGACAAATATAAAATCGAATTTTATGTTTCTGTCGGTCTGGAATTTTGATGTTCAAGAACGGCTTTATCAGCTGCCAAAACGATTGATTTTCATCTACCTTAAAATTAAATTTCAATTTTTTTTGTGATATGATATTTTACGTTATATCGACCAGTTGTCGGTCTTCCGTTATTTGTTTGTCCCACGACGTCGTCGCGGTATCGTCTTTGACGATGGCTTTGTCATCATCTTCAATAACGTCATCGTCGACATCAACGACTTCGTCGTTGACGTTGGCATCAGCTTTGTTGACGTTTGTGTCATCTTCGTCGACATTAGCATCTAATGTATCATATACATACTTTAATCTTTCCAAGAAGCTCATTATATAATTTTAAATAGCTTTAATAATATAATGGACAAGATAAGATATATCGAGCATGTTAGGGTTTATAACATCAACATCCTCAAATATGCAGTAAAAAAAAGTGTTAGCAGGCCAAAATAAAAATCTCAGTTAATTTGTGTTTGTTTCGCGGTGGAAGCGATAAAAAAATTTTGATCGACATTGAAAACAATTATATAACGATAAAGAAATTAGTGTAATGTTTGATAGAAGCCATCATTTTGTGGTGTCATACTTGCATTAATCGAGATGAGCTTACTAAAATACTACAATAAATTTAGTTATCATACAAAATGGTTATTTTGTCAATGTCGACTGTGATATTGCTGTTCTTGTTATTCCATCTGCGACAAATTTTATTGCTTTAGAATTAATATTGAAGTATCTTGCAGCAGCCGACACTGAAGGAAATTTTAGTTCCTCATCTGTTTCAGTAT
Source organism: Megalonaias nervosa (assembly GCA_016617855.1). Classification (NCBI taxonomy): domain Eukaryota; kingdom Metazoa; phylum Mollusca; class Bivalvia; order Unionida; family Unionidae; genus Megalonaias; species Megalonaias nervosa. The sequence continues at coordinate 69,998 of JAECUM010002207.1, forward strand.
TATACAAAACAATAGGTTTTGCCGGGCATCTAAAATTAATACAACCGCCTCGTCCTCGTCTGTCATTTTCTTTTGTTGTGACAAGATCGAGATTTTCCAGACGATTTTCTGTTTTAACGCTGTAGATGTGATCTATCACTAAACTATCTTGTTTAGGTCCGTTAAATGTTTCGTAAACAAACCTATGCGATTGATAATTTACTTGATTGGTTAGTATTCCTCTAACACATACCATAATATATCCAGTATTTTGCATGAAACCAACAACCTTCTTTGTTTTTCTTCTTTGAATAATTCCTTTTTTTTTTGCCTCATATAAATCAAACACGGGATGAGGTTGACAATCATCTTGTAATGACAAGTTCTCAATATTATCATCAGCAACTGCGCCACTTACATGATATTCTCCCTGCCTTTCTAAAATTTCATCACAAAGCAATGTGTAAATAAAATCTTTCCTAAAAATTTCGACTCGCTCGGCATTATCGCCTTTTACGCTGATCTTATAACCAGCTGATGTTGCTTTACCGAACGGTTGACCGTATTTAACGTGCATCACCGACCCCAACATATTTCCCGCTTACAAGTTGTACTTGGGATGAATGTAATAATACATCTGCTCTCTTGCGTTCGTCATCATTAAATTTTGTGTCATTATACTGTAAGCAATTTATATCTTTAATTGATTGTTTGACTAGCCCTCTGACCAGTGAGCTACCTGTTTGAACAATAAATTAGAGATATGTAGTATGTGATATAGCAAAAAAGAGCCTTATAGGAGAACCTATAAAAATAGCTACCGCTTTTCCTGGATTTGATAACAGCTAGCGATTTGATAAACCAATCGTTTTAGCAAACTTTACCGCAACACAGCTTTATCATTTGTTAGAACCAACTATGAAACGTGAACTTGAAAAACATAAGGGTTTGAAAATTCTTGTGCAGTATCATGTTATATTTTCTAAATTACATGTGACAGAAGAGTCGACTGACGAGGAAATTACAGATCCTTTTATTAACGCAAAATCAAGGCGTGTTTTGCTTGGAACTAATCTTTCGTCGCTTGCTGATGAAATACACCAGGAAATTTGGAAAATGATAGAAGAATTTACTCAATCAGGTTCGGGTTGGAAGTTTGAGATCATTACCGAAATTTTGTTTCACACAATGAAATATAACGTATAATCTAGTAGCGGCGCTAATATCGCTGGGTATATTGACCTGCCACAAAAAATTAAAAATAAAAAATGCTTTATAAACTTAAAAAACTTTGATAACAAATTCTTTCTGCGATGTTTCCATCAGAATGAAAAATGCTGATCGCGTTGACAAATATTTTAGTCACGTTGCACAATTAAATTTTAATGGTATTAACTTCCTAGTTGCGGAAAAATCAGATACCGAAGTTTGAAAAACAAAATAATATTTTAGTTAAAGTATTTGGTCTTGACGAGCATGAAAACGTTTATGCAAGATATATTTCAGAAAAAGGTTCGCAATCTACAATAAACATATCGTTTTATGAAAACCATTACGTGTGGATCAAAAACTTTAGCGGACATGTTGGTAAACAGTATAACAAATATAAAAATAAGAAATACTTCTGTTATCGTTGTTTACACGGCTGTTCTGACAATGAAAAATTAGAAAAGCATCTACAGTACTGTAATAATGTACAACGAATAACAATGCAAGGCAAGGATAAAAAATTCTTTGGTTTGTTAATCATAATCATAAACAAAAAATTCCTTTCGTTGTAAACACCGACATCGAGTGTTTACTTCAGCCTGTACTTGGCGCAGAAAATAATCCTAACCAATCGAGTACAAGAAAAATTCAAAACCATATTCCATGCGGAGTAGCGTATAAAATGGTTTGTTGCGTTGATCCTAGTTTATCAAAGCCAATTAAAATATATCGCGGTAAATATCCAGCTGTTTGGCTTCTCAAGCAGTTGATTAGTGAAGTTGACGATATATTTAAACGTTTAAGAAGAATCGTTCCCCTGATATCGTCAGGGAAAAACTGACATCTCAAGAAGAATCCTATCACGAAAAAGCGGAATTTTGTCACATCTGCGAAAAATTCTTTGACATAGGACATGCTAATAAAAAAGTACGAGATCATTGTCATCTGACCGGGCAATATCGTGGAGCGGCTCATGATAAGTGTAATCTAAAATTTCATCCTGCAGATTTTATTCCAGTTGTTCTTCACAATTTTTGAGGGTATGACAGTCACATTATCGTAGAAGCTTTTGGTGATCCGGAAATAACGTCTCTTTTAAAACTCGATAAAATAATCAAGTGTATCCCAAATAATTTCGAAAAGTATATGTCAGTTACTTTAGGTAAGTTGCGTTTTATTGAAAGCCTACAGTTTATGGCAGCATCGTTAGATGAGCTGGTAAAAAGTTGTAGCGAGTTTTATAACCTATAAGATTGTTTTAGTAATCAAGCAAACTTGTTAACAAAAAAAGGAGTATTTCCATACGAGTTCGTCGATGATTGGAGTAAATATGATGAAAATTCTTTGCCTGACAAAGATAGATTTTATTCACAGCTAAAAAATGAAAATATAACCGATGACGAGTACAAATATGCACAAGATATTTGGAAAGAATTCGATTGCAAAACATTTGGCGATTATCATGATTTATATTTGAAAATGGATGTGCTATTGCTTGCGGATGTGTTCGAAGTTTACGTCGAGTAAGCTATAACAATTATGGGCTAGATCCCTGTTGGTATTACTCTCCTCCTGGGTTATCTTGGGATGCTTTGTTAAAGTTTAATAAAATCGAGCTAGAATTACTAACAGATGTTGACATGTTTAACTTTATCGGAAAAGGTATCCGAGGAGGTATTAGCGTGATAACAAAAAAGTATTCGGAAGCAAACAATAAGTACATGAAAGATTATAACCCTGAGCTTCCATCGAAGTATATTATTTACAAATATACAAATAATTTGTACGGTTATGAAATGTCATCACCAATGCCGTTTGGTGGATTTTTTGGATTACACCTGATCAATTTTTAGCGGAGACAGAAAAACAGATACCAGACGATGTTTCGTATTTCTTTGAAGTTGATCTCGAGTATCCTGCGTCGTTGCATGATTTACATAACGGTTATCCGTTTTGTGTGGAATCAATGATTATCGATTATAGTTTGTTATCTCAGTAACAACAAGCATTGCATCACCAAGACAAAATTCTATGTAAAAAAAAACTAGTCCCAAATTTACTTGATAAGCGAAATTATGTTTTGCATTACAAAGTTCTAAAACAAGCGGTAGATGCTGGTCTTGTATATAGGAAAGTTCATAGAGCGTTAAAGTTTAATCAGTCGCCTTGGATGAGAGGTTATATTAGCTCAGACACGTCAAGGAGAGCTGTAGCTAAAACCGATTTGGAGAAAAACGTCTTTAAGCTTATGAACAACTTCGTCTTTGGGAAAACGATGGAAAATATTAGAAAGCGAGTAAATATCGAGCTCGTTAATGATATCGACTGCCGCAACAAACTTGTATCAGATGTTGATTTTGTTAGTATGAAATTTTTTTTTATGAGAACCTTGTCGCGATACAGCGACTAAAAACAAATCTAAAACTAAATAAACCGATTTATGTTGGGGCTTCTGTACTTGATTTGTACAAGTGGCTCATGTACGATTTTCATTATAATTTTGTTAAGAAGCAGAGACCGTCAAGTAAATTATTGCTTACCGATACCGACTACCTTATTTATGAAATAGAGACTGAGGACGTCTATCAAGATATTTATGATATCCGATATCTGTTTGATTTTTCCGATTATCCTCGCGAAATTAAATTTCATGATGATACAAAAAAAGGTTATTGGTAAATTTAAGTATGAAATGAACTCCCTCATCATGAAATACTTTATTGGATTGCGGAGTAAAATGTATGCCGTGTTGCTGGACAATAATAAAATAACAAAGAAAGCAAAAGGTTTACTTCGCGATTTTGTTAAAAACAAAATCTATTAGGTTTGTTGATTACAAGTAGGCACTTGATGGTGGCGTGAGTTTTATAAAAGCAATGGCTATTCGAATAAATCACCATAAACTTGGAACAGATGTTATTATCAAATGTGGATTAAGTAATTTCGATGACAAACGTTATTGCGAAAATGGAATAAATACGTTTGCACATGGATATCGTTGTGATGATATTATCTTTTCATTATACAACAGCGATAAAGTCGCCGACGATAAATCTATACTTGATATTATATTTGATGATTAGGGTATGAAATTTTGTGTGAACAATACAAATAACGTTTGAAAATTTGAGAGTGATACGTAGCAACAATAGCAAGATCAAATATCTAACGATTGACGGTAAACAGTTGACAGTTGAAATTAACAATGAAACATTAGGAATATGTTTCAGTGGCCGTGACAGGCTACAACTTTCACTTATCAGATCTGGTAAATTGTCAGAAGGATTTAATAACTTTCATGATCCAATCAGTCAACAAAAATACACTAAACTTACCATTGATCTTGATCAATCAAAAGTATTTTCTATTGACAAAAAAATATCCTCTTAATAAACTAGAAATGAAAGATTTATTTGAGTGTCGTCGTTGTGTGAGCGGTAGAATAATGTTTAGTATCTGAAATCATGATGATGAAATATTTCTAATTTCAACAGTTGAAACACTAATAATCGGTGTTGAGGTACGAAATTTTGTCTAAACATTATAAATAATCTGTCAGCTGAAACCTCACACGTAAAAAAATTGTCTGTCCTGATGGAGATTGGGTCCTTGAGCCAGAATCCTCTTGTGGTGGAAAAAATAAAGTATAGTTGTTGGGAGAGGGATGGATGGGAATCTCTGGGATAGGAAAATCGTACTTAGTGAGAGTCTCTGGCACATGGGGATATAGTCATTGAGCCAGAATCCTTATTATAATCTACTACTATTAACTCTTAAATCAGTTTATAAATGCGTTTATTATATTTCATATATTTTTACAGAAAAATGATAGTTACGATCATTGGATTCAGAAAGCGAATTAATGGCATGAAATATAATTTTGGTAAATTGTAAATTTCTTTTTACCTATGCATGATCAAAAGTCTGTTTGGATTCTCCTTAATTTAAACGAATGGGTTTCGGTATTAGCTGGCGATGAATATTGGTTTCTTTATATCTCCTGTGTTATGTGATCCATTTTGAGTTATAGGCGAATCCAGTTAAGATTACATTATTACAATTATAGCTGGGGGCCCCGAGTGGCCGAGTGGTCTAAAGCGCTGATCGTTACGGATCACTGCCATCTCACCTCTGTCGGCGTGGGTTCGAGTCCAGGCTCGGCTAACGTGGGTACGTGAGAAAGCCTGCCAGTAGCTTCTCGTGGGTCGGTGGTTCTTCCCGGGGTTTTCCAGGGTTCTTCCTCCACCATTAATACTGGCCGCCATGTATAGCCTATCTTGTGCTGAAAAATGGCGTTAAATCCTATAACAACAACAACAACAACAACAGTTATAGCTGCGAGAAAAGAAATGTTCCGCCCCGGGGTTTCTTTCCACTTCATTGGTTTGGCAGTCAGATCTCACGCGATTCAATCTAGTATTTAATTTCTATTTTTCTCCAACATATTGGGTTTGCATATCTTGCATGTGACGATGTCGATCACAATTTCTGTGTTGCATGTTATTATGATTGTGAACTCTGATGAAAAACATTTTTGTTTCCTTCATGTGTTGCCACATGTTGCATTTTCGTTTCCATAAGGCTTTTATTTCCAATCTAAATGTTTGCTTGAGAAAGGCTTTTACTTTGTCCTGACTAGAGTATCTGTCAGAGATTGAGATCTGAAGAATGCTGCAAATGGTTTGTGTGGAAAGATCAATGTAAGCGGCTTACACGATTAAATGACTGGTCAATGGTGTGTTATGATGCGATCCGCTTATGAGTTAGCTTGGTGAAACGTGACTATAAATGATGTTTC